>VWZE01017661.1:330208-376264 GCA_013396675.1 Eubucco bourcierii
TTAAGCTCATATAGGTGGTTCACTTAACCTTGTGGTCACAAGTTTGTGAATTCTTATGATCCCTTGTGAGAACATGGCCTTTGGGGATTTTCCTTATGTTTCGTTGTAACAGCAAACCTAACTTAGTGACCACCTGGAAAAAAAACTGTTGCAGAAGTGCTGTGTGTTGGAGGAGGTAGCCAGCTATACTGAGGTCTAGATATTCTTATCTCACAGCAGATACATTGAGCTTGAGAATGCTAATTGTCAAGCAAGGGAAGTGGGCAGGAGAGTGCATGCCCCAGCTCTGTCTAGCTCTCAGCTTGCAGCATAGTGGTGATTGAGAATTTAAACATACATCTGATACTTGACCAGACCCTGTTTCAATGATGTCTGGGACAAGTTAGACAAAGGTACCTCCAAGGCCTTGTGTATCTGAGATTCCTTACTGTCAAATTTTGTCCCTGTGCTAAACTTAGAGACTGAGTCTACCAAGGGCCAACTGGCTTAGGAGGATTTTGACAAGGCTGGCATAGCTCAAATTTAGAGTTCAGTACTAAAAAATATTTTAAGCCCTGTGTCAAATTTGTTCTGAGTAGGGCTCAATGTTATATCACTTAACCTCTGTCCCTAGGCAAGCATAAATCCTCCTCTTTATCTCTTTATGGGCCCGAATTGTAGCCAAGCTGAGTGGTTTTTTTCTTTTACATGCACTAATGGGTAATAAAGGAGGTGGGCAAAGTGAGCTCAGAGTAGTGCTACATCCAAGATAGAGGGAAGAAGATACTTTTAATCTGCTTTGAAACAAGAAATGCAGATGCTAGTTTGGTTCTTACAGTTTCAGGACACAGCTGAAAAAAAAAATCCAAACCACACAAACAAAACCAAAACCTGACACCACAGTTGCATACTTTTCTTTCGCTGATGTAGGTTGGCCACAATCCTTCAGCCCGCGGGGAGGGAGTAGTCAGTTGACTCTAATGTGTTGCTGTAGAAGAAAAAAGGAAAACAAACAACAAAAGAAAAAGCTCCATTCAGCAGTGCCCAGTCACCCTGTGCTTAGCACTGATCATAGCCAAGGGGCAGGCAGTAGCTTAGCTGGATGCACCGTAGCCTCTGTCAGTTAACTCAGTTTCTAGGATTTAAGGTGGATCTTTTTTTCTGTAAACGTGAATGAACTGTCGATCTGAAGGTCTTTATAGAAGAGACTGAGTTTAACTACTCCCTTCAGCCGGAGTACATGGATAAGACAACTACACCGAACTTTTTAGTCTGCTTTGGCACACACCAGATGATCTCCAAAGATCCCTTTGAAACATCACTCCCCTCCCTCCTCCACCCCATTCTGTAATTTCATGACCAGTATCTAGTAATGTGCATCACTTGAGCTGTGGCTTATTGTACACTATCTGAAGAACTCTGGACTGCTTATAAGAGAACTCCTGTCCACCAGTACCTCTTGGAGCATGTATCCTGAGCAGCCAGAAGGCTGCACCATCAAAAAAAAAAAAATCATGCAGTAATGAAGCATGGTTATTTCAACTTTGGGCAATTGCGTAAAGGGAGACTTTACCACCAACTAGGTAAGTTGAACTGTTTGACCAGAGTGGTATGCATTTGGTCAAATAACTGCCAATCTACTGAACGTGTCCTCCAAAAGGCTAAGAATATGACAAAGGATTACAAAGAAATCAAAGTGAGTTCTCATACAGGTATGTTGTGACTTTAATTTGGTGTTCCTGGGATTTGCAAAGAAACGTGTAGTTGGATTTCTGAGGAAGTCTGAGCAGACAGGAAGATAAGAAAGCCTATCCGGAAGGATCTGCTCCAGTGTTATATTGCAAGGGGTTACTGGAGGTAGTCCAGGTGATGAAACAAGGGTTAATTCTCCTTCAGGACTAAATAGCCTTGACACTCAGGATTTAGGATATTTCTGGGTGAGCATTATTGTCTTGGGTCCAGAACACTTAAATTGATCTGAGAGGAGAAGAAAGCACAAGACTTTCTGAGGAGGCTTCTGGCAGTGATTTATTGGCAAGTTCTTAATTCAGGTAGTAGGCATAGGTGATGATGACTTGTTCCTGCCCATGGCAGACATGAGACAGTTCACTGAAAGTACTGAAAAGACTGGCTGAAATCGTGGGGACTCAGTGAAGAAATACAAAGATTATGGCAACTGTGTGAAGCAAACAAGGTAAGAACAAGCACAAACTGGTCCTCATGAAGAATTTGGGCTGCCTTGGTGGCTGCTTGCCACTTGGGTGTGATGGTATGTGAGCAAACAGCTGTCCAGGCTGTGCTGGGCTCTGTTACTGCCTCAGAGCTGAGAGACAGGCTCTGAAGACTTGACCTGTTGACAGAGATGGCAACGTTAAACAGCTCTAAGCTTAAAAACCTGCCATGCCATACTGAAAGACCATCTTCTTCTGGGAATGTCCTCTGCCATTTAACTTCTGTGGGTTTAATATTGTAGGAAGCATCATGATCACAGTAAAGTGCAAATACTTTTGTAGGTTGAGTCTAAGCTATGGAGCATGTTAAGAGGAGCGTTGCAAGATAGCGAACTGGGGGTAGAAATCAGTGAGCTTTACAGGTGTCAGGCTTGAGGGATCCATGTTCCTCTTAGTACCCGTTTAAAAAGAAAGTAAAGACTGATGTACAAAAGAAGCATGTCCAGCAGGTAGAGAGATGTGATTCTGCCACTCTGCTCTCATGAGACCTCACCTGGAATGCTGTGCCCAACCATGGGGTAAGGGATATCCCCCACAACAGAGATAAATGGAGATAGAAATCAGTGAGTGGATCACAAAGAATCACAGTATGGTAGGACTTGGAAGTGACTTCTTCTGGTCATCTAGTCCAACTTCCCTGCTAAAGCAGGTTCTGATGTACCTGGACAGGCCTGAGCTAGGGTGTCCTGTGTCTTGCCCTGTGGAGGAACCTGTCTGGAAGGATGGTAGGAGAGTACTTATTTTAAAAAATTCCCAGTTTTATAGATACACACCCATTGCCAAATCTGGGGTTAAAGCATTGCTTTTGCAAGCTGCAATTTTTTTTTTTTTTTGGTTGTGATAAAACCAGAGGTCTCAACTCTTGGTGTTTCCAAAATAGGCACAAGATAATAACATTCTTGAGATGGATCTGTGTTGTACCTTTTTTGTTTTGGTTTTTTTTTTTTTCAGTAGAGCATTACAGGAAGCAGAGTTTCCCTTAAGCTACAATTCTCTTTTTATCTGTCTTCAGTCCTTGCTCAAGCCTTTCTGTAGTATGTTGCTGTATTCCATGAAAATAGGCTTGCTTCTTCCACTCTTAAGTATGATGGGTCTGCTGGCATCAGCGTTGTCATCTGATTTGAATTCCAGTCTTGTAAAACCAAGGTGCTAATACTCTTCGATTCATCTGTTTGACTACAGAGAAGGTTTGAAACTGCAGGCTCCAAAGCTCAGTGCTGGATTTGTTTGTAAATGTAGACACTTAACGGTGAGAAAAGGTATGTCATCACTTCACAGCCTGAAGAGGGGTAGCTGTGCCCTTAGCACTTTGAAACCATAATTATGAGTTCAGGCATGCTTGGCTGAAGAAGCTTGTTAGCTTGGCAGGGGAGGAGGATTGTTTTCCCTGTGATTTCCTAATTACCTAGCTGAACATTTGGTGTCATGCATGCTGAGTGACTGCAGTAGATGAAGATATAATTTCACTTTGGGTGACCACTGTAATTGCTTGGCCAGCGAGGTACCTGATCTTGTCACGTTTTGCTGCAGGGAGGCGTTCACGTCCTGGAGTTCTCGATGCCTTTTCTGCAGTGTGGGAAGGAAATGAAAAGCAAAATGGCAAAAGTGCCTGTTTCACACATTCCTGGGCTGCGTTTGCTGCCGCAGTGTCCCGGCACCATCCCAGCAACGTGTTGGGTGACAGGAGTAACATCTGTCACATGCTGTTTGTTCTTTCATCCTCCTCCCAGGGTCGAGTGCTGTGTGGTGGCCTTGTTTCAGAAGTGCACGCCTTTGGACGTTTGCTCAAGACAGGCAGCTGACAGAAATGAGTGTTCCTCCATAGACAAGGCTGCTCTCAGAACTGCAGTGGAAATGTTGAATGGCAATGCTGTTTGCTGGAGGGAGGATAGTTTTGTGGCTACTTGGAACAGAATTTTGCTTGCACTTGGTCTGTGGTACAGAGAAGAATTTGGACTGCTGGGAAAGGAGACCTGTAAAGTTGGTTTTATAGTTAAGAAACTATAATAATATCTTGGAGTGGATAAAAAAAATCACATTGCAGTGGGCTCTGTACGACTCAGGTGGCCTTCTTTTGTTGCTTGCTGTCAGACATTCTTTGATAAGCTTTGCACTGAATCTGCTGAAGCCATCCTGGCGCATCTCCTCTTGCTTCGCAACCATTAGGTTAGAGGGATGGGAAGACATTAAGGCAAATCCTTGCTAGACTGGCAGGTTGCTGGACAGCTGACCCTAGCCAGGAGCACTGCCTTGGGAATTTAATTGGCTTGTTAGGCGACATCGATCACGGTGAGCTAGAGTTCAGCAGTTCATCCTGAAAGATCATCCCAGGAAGTTGTGCTAATGCAACCTCACTCTGCTCTTTTCAAGAGCTAAAGCACTTCCTAGGAAGCTTCTTTAGAAGCAGTCCTGAGCTTTTGGGCCCATCAGTCTATGAACGAACACTATGTGTGGAGATGATTGCAGCAGGAATCAGTGTTTCTGGGATGAAAATGATACTTCAGTCTGATTGCATTTGGAAACAGAAGGGCTGAGCTCAGGGATGGTCTGAGACAATTTCTCTGTACTTAAATGCAACTTAAAGAAACTAACTGAAGCATGGTGAGATTGAACAACTTGGCAGAGCAGTGAGAGCAAGGTATGAGTCGGAAGGCAAGGGGAACCCCAGTGAGGCAGCGGCCTCGCTCTGAGCTGCAGCCACAGAATCATAGAATCATAGAATGGTAAGGTTGGAAGGGACCTCAAGGATCATCTAGTTCCAACCCCCTGCTTCACTTAGATTAACATAAGGATGTGAGGATAGGACAAGCACGGAGCTGCAGTTGCTAAAGCATAGCAGAACTGATAGCAAGAAGTATGACTGGAAAGATCTCCTGCTGCAGGACACCCAGTAGCTTCCACACAAATTTAGGTGTTACAGTTCATCTAAGATTGAAAATAACTTGTTTCATGCCTCAGTGTGTGGAAAGCACACAACTGCCATACATTCTGCAGGCCTGGATATTTCTCAATAAAACATAGTTTGAGACTCATCCACCCACACTTCTGATACAGAACACTGAACTAGATACTGAAACTATATCTTAATTATAAATATCCAACCCTGAAGAATCCATATTGTAGAAGAGTAATTAAGAACTTCTAAATTCTATTTAATACTTGCAGTAACAGCTAAGAATCAATTGTATGCTTCAATTTAACTTTTTGTTTGCTACAAAAAGAACACATGCCTCACTTGAATTACTGTGATTCATCTGAAAGGATAAGCATTCACAAAAATGTGGAGACCCCATAAACAGGGGGAAAAAAAAATACACAAACCCTCACCCATCGTTTTGGTTTGAAAAGACCTTTAAGTTCTCTAAGGACAACCATTAACCTGGGACTGAAGTCACCACTAAACCTTGTCTCTAAGCACATCTACACTTTTAAACAGTTCCAGGGGTCGTGATTCCACCTCCCTGGGCAGTCTGTGCCAGAGCTTGACAACCCTTTCAATGAAGAGTTTTTTCCCAAAGTCCAACTTAAACAAAACCTTAGGGACAGAGGCCCATCCCAGGGGCATGGACCTGCTCGTCCCAGGATATTATAATATTGTTACTCTCTTCTCTTTCTGGTATCACAGCTTTAAAGATAGTGTTTGACTGCACTTATCATAGAATCATAGGTAAGGTTGGAAGGGACCTCAAGGATCATCTAGTTCCAACCCCCTGCCATAGGCAGGGACACCTCCCACTAGTACAGGTCACTCAAGGCCTTGTCCAACCTGGCCTTGAACACCTCCAGGGAGGGAGCAGTCACAACCTCCCTGGGCAACCTGTGCCAGTGCCTCACCACCCTCACTGTAAAGAACTTCTTCCTAACATCTAGTCTAATTCTCCCCTCTGCCAGTTTAAACCCATTGCCCCTCATCTTGTCATTACAAGACCTTGTAAATAGTTCCTCTCCAACCTTCCTGTAGGACCCCTTCAGATACTGGAAGGCTACTACAAGGTCTCCTGGAAGCCTTCTCTTCTCCAGGCTGAAGAACCCCAACTCTCATAGCCTGTCCTCATAGGAGAGCTGCTCCAGCCGTCTGATCATCTTTGTGGCCCTCCTCTGGACCTGCTCCAACAGTTCCATGTCCTTCTTGTGTTGGGGGTTCCAGAACTGTACACAGTACTCCAGTACTTCTCCCCCCTTTTCATCCCTGCCTCCTCCCCCCTCACTTCTGCTCTCTCATCCCATGGTTCGTGGGGGAGCTGGTAGGCCCCTGAGGCCCTGTAGGCCCAGCCGGTGCTTCCGACCTACCTTACAGGCCAGCTGAGGGGTAGAAGGGATGGAGGATTCTGGAAGTCTAGCTTGGGCTTAGTGGATTTTATACTTATTCTGCCTGATCGCCTTGCATATATATCCTCTTATGAATAGAATTTCTCTCTAAACTTCCAGTCAGTGTACAGTGTCCTCACTTTTACTCCTGAAAAGGGGTAAGAGTCGATTCTGTTCCGCAGAAGGCGGTATGCTTGTGGCCCAAACTGGAACATCTCCTCTGGCACAACTTGCCCTTTTCTCTTGTTTTGTTACTGAGGAGAAGAGGCTGATCCCCCACCTTGCTACAAACTTCTTTGAGGCAGCTGTAAAGAGTAATAAGGTCTCCTCTGAGCCTTCTTTTCTCCAGGCTAAACAACCCCAGTTTCTTCAGCTGATTCTCATTCCCTTGCCGGCTTCGTTGCTTTTCTCTGGGCATGCTCCAACACCTCTGTTACTCCTGTAGGGAGAGGCGAGTAGCGCTGCAGCCTCTGAATATGGCTACCTCCTGAAACACTGGCAGCTTCAGGCAAAGTAAGGGGGTGAAACATGTCAAACTCCGAGCAGGAGGTGATGGGGTCAGACACCAGACTGGAGACAGACAATGCAGATCCAAGAGGCTCGCTCAGAAGACGTGTTGGAGACAAGCACTTTGCTATAACTCAGGCTAGTACTGTGTGCACTGCTCTGAGAGGAGATCCTGGACTGTGGATGTAGGTTAGGAGTGGGGCAGTTCAGGGCAATCAAGGACTGATACTGAGGTAAATGATCATCCTTTTGAGGATTAATAGACCTCTACCAAGTGAGTGAGATGGCTGTTGCTGGTGCTTACTGTTTAGTTATTTCTTCAGGAACAGACCAGTTGCCAAAGTTGCTGCATAACACCGCTGAAGTAGAGGGAAATCTACTGCAACTGCAGTGATCTTGAAAAGTCAGTGCTAAAAATATCTAGGGCTGGTGGTTTCTTGCTTGTTTGTTTGTAAGCTTTTTTTTCCCCCTTCTAGCTTGCAGGGATTAAATATAAAAGCAAAGGTGAGACTAGACTGTCTTTATTACTATAATTTTGAAGTGTAAAGGATACAAAAGGAAGGTAATTATACCTGTCCCAGGTCTGGATGGGATGGAGTTAACTTTCTTCACAGCAGCCTGCGTGATGCCCTGTTTTGGATCTCTGACTAATGCAACCTTGATAAGGCAGCAATGTTTTGGCTGACCCCTGCTTGCACAGTGTTGAAGATTTTTTTTTTCTTACTCTGAACCTACCAGCGAGTAGGCTGGAGGTGAGTGGGAAACTGCGAGGGGGCACAAACAGGACATCTGACCTGAACCAAAGGGATATTCGATGCTGTGTGATGTTGTCAGTAATAGAAGCTAGAGGAAAGGAGGAGGAAGGAGGGATGTTTGTGGTTGTGACATTTGTCTTACTAAGCAAATTACATGTGGTGAAGCTTGCCTTCCCAGGAAGAGGCTAAACATCTGTCTACTGACAGGGAATAGTGAATAAATTCCTGATGTTGCTTTCCTTGAGCATGTGGTGTTTGGTCCACCCGTTGAGGTATCTGTACCCCCACCCACAAGTCATCATAGACTAGCTGAGGTAGGAAGGGACCTTCTGAGGTCGTCTTGTCCAGTTCATCTGGAGTTCCTCTGTAGTGAACTCCGCATTTCCATTTCAGGACAGGAGCTGCTTGTCGGGCTGCCATGCAAGGCCACAAGAGCTGAGCTTTTCCAAGACAGCTGTGCTAATGAGACAACTGGTGCCAGGTTTCTTTCAGTTCTTGGAAGATCTGTTTCCTTGGTAAAACAAATGAAGCTGGAAGCATATGAGCAGTTGCTTTGTGTAATTTTTACAAATAAACCTCACTTTCATAGTGTCAATGTGGAATCTTACATCTGAGAATCTGTATAGTTCTGTATTGCTTGATTCATAGGAGAGAAAGATAAAGCCAGCACTACCTGCTGTACATCCCTTCAGCTGTTCTTAGTTATGCTAATAAACATCTACCAGAGTCTGACCTTGGATACAAGCTAAATTCTTCTGTGCAAATGTTTGCTGTAAACAATGTACTTTTTATCAGGGAAGTTAAAAACGGACATGCTTGGTACTGAAGGGAATGAACACTTGCCAAAAGATAAATGCACAGCAGTCACTGCTTTCCATTCCTTGACTAAGAGAATCTCCCTGCTGCATGAAACATCAGCTATGTTAGCTTGTACATGTGGATTATTTGAGGCAGTGCAGGGTCTGTGTCTAGTTCTCAATTTATAGTACTGCCAGCATGCTGCTTCTAGCATTTTAAAAGCTTGGTTTGGTATGCTGTCTACAGCAACCTAGAGCATCCTGCAGAATTCAAAATCTGTAGCCAATGCAGCTGCACTAGTGGAGCCCTAAGGACTCTAGAAGAAAATGTTTTTCATGTCAGGAAGGGAGATAGAAATGAAAAAAAAAAACCAAACAAAAAAGACAGGATTTTCTTAAAAGGGAATGACTCATTATAAAGCTTCAAGTGGGAAGGAAAGCATAAAGAAAAGAATTCCTCATGGGAGAATTTATCTGAGGAGCTGAGCACTTGAGGGAGAAGACTAGCATAGTGACCTGAGAGGAAAGAGTATCTTCAGGACTAGGATATTGAGTCTGTTCAGTTTTATTTTGTTTGGGGAAGCAGGAATTGCTAGTGCCTGGACCAGCACTAGACACTGGACAGTGTCAGGGAGATCTTTGTGGGGCAACAAATGGGACTTCTATAGCAGGTTGAGAGGGGTGATTCTGCTGCTCTGATCTGGTGACACTATCTAGAGTACTGCTCTGGGGCCCCCAACACGAGAGCCGTGTACCTGATGGTGCAGGTCCAGAGGAGGGCCACAAAGATGATCAAGGGGCCAGAGCACCTCTCCTGTGAAGACAGACTGGTAGAATTTTGGCTGTTCAGCCTAAAGAGACTGCTCTAGGGAGACCTTATTGCTACATTTTAGTATCTGAAGGGGACCTACAGGAAGGCTGGGGAAGGACTGTTCAGAAGGGCTTGTAGCAGCAGGACAAGGAGCAATGGCTTTAAACTGGAGCAGGGTAGATTTAGGTTGGTCACAAAGAGGAAGTTGTTTACAATAAGAGTCATAAAATACCAGAACAAGACATGTGTTTGAGGCCCCATTCATGGAGACATTACAGATCAGACCTGATGTAGCCCTGGGCACCCTGATCTATTTGGAGGCATCCCTGCCGACCTTACAGGGGGTCCTTCCAACCCAATGAAATCTGTGAATCTGCCATCCATGGGGTCTTTGTTTGTAGTTCACTTTCTTATTGATGTTACCTCTGTGTCTCAGTCTCAAAACCAAAGGTTAGATGACACTCATAATTTATTATCATAAGAGGATGGACTTCTCTTCCACTCCAAATAGTTCCCTTGATATAAACCATTTCCATAAAAAAATATGGTGGGTAAATAAATATACTTTCATGTCTGTGTTTTTCTGGGCTTGGTACCTGTTGATTCTTACTTTATAGGCTGTTTTGGAGGGGAAGAAGGTGGAGGGTTGTTTTTAGAACTTTATAGGTTGAACTAGCTAGTTGGCCTTGATATTGCACTGGAATTGCATAAGGCACAAAGTGCAAATTGAGTTGAGACTACTGAAGGTACTTCACAGCTGAAGAGTGAAGCAGTTTGCTGATGGTTCCAGGTCTTTGATCAAAGCAGATGCTGAAGATTGCTAGCACCAGCAGCCTGTGTGGTGTTCTGCCTCTTGCTTAATAATGTCTGGTTACATTTTTTTCACTTGCATGAAAAAGCAGCCTAGCAAATTAGAAACACTCAGAAGGCATTATGCTGCTCTTAATTATGTAGGAGCACAGACACTATTCACAACAGTAATAGGAAAACTATCAAAGCAAATGCAGCTGACTTAAATGCCAAATTAAGGTCTCAGCTCTTGAATGTAACTAAATTTGCAAGCTGATATTGTACACTGCAAGCATGGGGATTCATGCTTCCCTGGATAGTCCTCTGCCTTTATCTAGTGCATAGAAAGTATATTTGCAAGTGGGTTCATACATGAAGTAGAAGCTGGAGGAGTAATTAGACTTTGTATTGAGGTTTAGTGGCGCACTTCTGGATTTCTGTTCTCACCCAATTTCTTCTGCTGCGCCAGATCTGCACAGAGGTGGAGGCACACATTCTTGTCACAGTGTGATCCTGGCTTTGGAAATTATACATCTTGTGGCTTTAAATTACTCCAGGCTTCTGGATTTGTTCTCTGTCACCCTTTTCATACAACTTACCAATGTTCAGGACAGGCATGCCAATAGACTGCTTCTGAATTTCAGCAGTGTGAGGCTCAAGAATTAATGAGAAAGCAATCACTACACAATACCTTTCTGTAAGCCATTTGGACCACATAATCTCTGATTTGTGTGTGTTTGTTCGTCCTGTTACACCCAACTTACTAATTACTACATGTTACTTAAAGCCTAGCAGGTGTTGGACCTCTTAGTTCTAGAATGAGGTCTTAGTGTGTGCTGCTTATTGTCTATTGGGGATTATTTGAGTTGTAGCACTAAAGTAGCCACTTCCACAATTCTCACTGTAGTCATGGCACTTGTCAGCTTTCTAGTTTTCTGATGAGGCTCCATTTTAATTCTGTGGCTGAAGTCCATAGCAGAGAGTACTATCTGGACATACTCCTGAAGTAAATTTATTTTCATTGCAAATAATGCCTGACAGGCACTTTGAATGAAGGCTTCAGAATGGAATGCACTTTCTGCATTATATATTTGCAATTAGATGTATGTATGAATGAAATGGGATCTTAACTGCTAAAAGGTCTCCTGGCAAACTAGTGGGAAAACATGTCAGGACTGAGGTGCAAATGTTTGTAGCATGCAGCTGGGTACAGCTGCCACAAGGCTTTTTGAATGGCAAAACATGAGGAAACTTGTTCTGATTTGAAGGCATTATCTCTGATAATACTGAATGTCCAGATTGCTTTTCTGTAGGTACCAGGGAACATAAATCACTGGAGAGTCCTGTGGGCTTTGAAAGCAGTGGTTCTAGTCTAGGTAAGCGGAGGCTGGTATGAGGCAGCAGTTCGAATGCAGAAAAGTTAGATTTGTCTTGAACACAAGTGAAAAAGCAGACGTAGCCTGTTCATGTTTATGTCAGAATATACAGACCTGTGTTTCTGGGCTATCTATGGGGGAAAAAAAGCAAAGCTCTGGAAAGAATGCAATGCAATGGGCAGGCAACAACACCTAATTTTACTGCCTCTCCCCTTATAATTCTAGGAGTTATTTGCACATCTACCTTGGGCTACTGTCAGGGAACCTGTGGGTAGCTTCATATAACTGAGGTGAATCTTGTTGCTAGCTTTAGGTTTGCATTTTAGTCATTAACTCAGCTGATTTGGGCTCCTGAAGGATGTTTGTCACTGCCAGTCCTAGTTCGGCATGAAGGGTTTTATGAAACTCTTCAGGAAGACCACATGGTGTTGGGAAACAAGGGTCTTCTCTGTCCTTGTAAGCATGTGAACTGCCAATATCTAGGAGATGAAGCAAGTTGTGAAAGTGAACTACTTCCCTTACCTGACCCACTGGGCAGACTTCCTGAAACAGGCTCTGAGTTGAAAGGCATGGACTTCCAGTAGTTGCTGTAATCTTCATGTTTTCTTTGTTGGACAGCAGGTTTGAGAGGGGGCTGAAGTGGCTATAAGGTTTTTGTGCCTGCTGAGGAGGATTCAGTGGGTTATCTCTCCTCATAAAGTATGTAATGGCAAGTTAGAAGCTGGAGCTTTCTGAACTGACGTCCCCAGCTGTTTGTATGGGGCTGCTTTGGCAAAGCTGTGGTTTTCCTCATTTTAATGCAAACAAATTGCTCTACATTTAGCTTGTTTCCTTCTCAGAGCTTTCAGGTGGGGCAGCTAAGCATAGGACTCTGAAATATGGAACGCCCCTTTGCTAGATATGATATAGCATGGTAGGGCCAGTGGTTACCTGAGACAGCACACAGAAGCTCTCAGCTAGAGGGGTTCACTGTAATTGGTTTCATATGAAGCTCTTATTTTCCCCCAGTGGCTCATCAGCTAGAGGGAAAGGACTGTATTCCTGCTGACATAATGTCTGTGCAGCGTTGTGCTTCTCAGCTGTTAGCTCTGCTGCTGCTTCATATATTTAAGCTCATGTTTTGGTTTCTTAAAAGCAGTTAAGGGTGGTGTAGTGTTGCTTAATGTATATTTGCTGCAAAGTGGCTTTACAGAAAACCCTGTTGCTTGGTTGTCTGTGGTCGAGGAAGTGATTTGTTTGTTTACCACAGCCCAGAGCTGTGAGCATTTCTGCTGGCAACCTAGATTAAAGCGGTAACTGAAGCCAGCAATGCCACCTAGCCACAGGATCTTGTTTCGGTCTTGTTAACGTGGGGAATCATGCAAGAGCCACGCTTCAGAGAACATTTATGCAGGTCCCAACCGAATTGATTCTCATTTTTGTGCAAGGCAGAGAATCCTGCATAGATCAATCACGTATGTGCTGTAGCTGGCTCCGGTCGACAGCTTCTTGCTGTAGGAGTTTTCTACTTTGACCATTTCCTTCTGTAACTTCTGAGCTTGCAAAACAAATATTCTGATGGCCTTAGATACCCTGTTCAAAATGTGCTACTTTTGTATAGATAATTGTATGTTGATCTTAATAAAAGTAATATGAGAGACATGCATCTTGGATGAGAGGGAATGCTCCTCTTTCTATTTTGGTCAAACTTACTGCATCTTTTTCTTAGCTTCCAGCACTTCACTTTTTTTTCTTTTTTTCCTTTTTTTTTTAAAGAAAATATTTTCCATAACTAGGAAGATACTGAGATTCTAGGACTGAATGTGTGCCACAGGGCAGGAATAACTATCATTAATATTGCAAATGCCTCTTGTGCCAGAGGGTGGCAGCGTGAGAGAATTTGTGTTTACCATTCTGGGAAGTGGAATGCTCTTTGTGTCCGCTGTGGAAGAAAAAATGCCATCTGCCGCACTGATGAGTTAGCACATGCACCCTAATAGCTCCACCTTCAGACAAATCAGATGGTGGACAAGTCAGAAAAACAAGGTTTGGGATTGGTGGGTTACACTGAATTAAGTGTAAGGTCTGCTAAACCTTTTCTGACATAGTGCTACCTTTGAAAGCAAAAGAAGCCAGTGAAGAAACTAATTGTTAAAATACAAACTGTATGCATGTGGGGGCAGACCTAAATGTATGTATAACCACCAAGATTTTGGAACTAAAACACTGTTTAACATTATTCAAAAGAGTTCAACCAGCAAATCTATGGTCCTTTTATTGTACTAACTCATAGGGATGCAGTAAGGCAAAGCATGTATTTTTTCCTACTTAAATGTGTTCCGTTACATTGTGTTGGTGTAACCTTGTGC
Source organism: Eubucco bourcierii (assembly GCA_013396675.1). Classification (NCBI taxonomy): domain Eukaryota; kingdom Metazoa; phylum Chordata; class Aves; order Piciformes; family Ramphastidae; genus Eubucco; species Eubucco bourcierii. The sequence goes on from VWZE01017661.1 coordinate 344,110, forward strand.
TTACTAAGATATTCATTGCCTGATTCTCCATTCTGCTTGTAGAGGTGGCATATATCTAGACAGGAGACTGAAAGATGCATTCAATCTCCTCTTATTACAAGCATGGTAGTTTTATTCTGTTGGTAAAGCATTCATCTAGTATTTACATATGCTGCTATGTGCAGTGCAAACAAAGGCAGCCGGTGTTCATACAGCAAACGGAGAAATGCACTGCAGCGTGGTATCAGAATTCCAGCTGTTAGCCAGTCCCTTGTTACTTGCTCTTATGTAAGCACAGGAGGCATACTTGGATCAACAGCCTGCTGGGGGGCAGAACTTGGCTGTCACAGAGGCATTAGCTTTCTAATCACAGAATGGGATGCGTTGGAAGAGAACTCTAAAGATCATCTAGGCCAGAATGCCTGCTAAAGCACTTTCACGTAGAGCAGGTTGCACAGGATTGTGTCCAGGTGGGTTTTGAAAGTATCCAGACAACTCCACAACCTCTCTGGAAGGCCTATTCCAGTACTCTGTCGCTCTGAGTAAAGATTTCCATCACATTCAGGTGGAACTTTGTGTTCAAGTTTGTGCCTGTTGTTCCTTGTCCTGTTGCTGAAAAGTCTGGCCCCATCCTCTTGATCCTCATGCTTTAGATATTTTAAAGCATGAAATAGATGTCTTCTGTGTCCACTTCTTCAAGATAAAGAATCCTAGGTCTTTCAGACCTTCCTTCTCAGAGATACTCCAGCAAATGCAAAGTGACCTTCCCTGTACTGCTGTGCCTTTCTTCTGTGGGTTGTGCTTGTTCCACTAGGGTTTACTTCTTCAGTGGCTAGTGTTTGCAGAGCGCTCTGTCCATTCTACCTTCAATTTCTGTCCATGTGTTCCTGAGTTCCAAAATCCAGCTCCTGAATCTGATTTCCATCTGTATCCAGTTCAGGACTTTTGCCATAGCATGAGTGGTGATGGGGAGTAATTGCCATCAGGGAGGTTGGGTTTGGTTTGATTTGATTTGATTTTTTTTACATATGTGTATATATTTAATTTTATTATTTTCATTAGTTTTAGTTTTCCTTTTCAATCCTTAAGTCTCTCTCCCTTATTTCCACTCATTTTTCTTTCAGGAAGAGTTAATAGAGAGCATCTGTCACTCATTTAGTGACAGGCCCAGCCCTAACCCTTGACAGTTAGGGAACGAAGTCCTGGTTTCTGACTCTGTATGTTCAATCAGTTGGAGAAAAGTCAGAAAAGCAAGGACAAGATCTAACAGGCAACCTTTTCTGGTGCTTACACAGGTCAGCACCCCTGTTTAATGAAGTCTGAGGTTTCGCTGAGCTTAGCTGTAACAGTAGATAGCTTTCTCAGGGCAAAGCTCCTTAGCTGATGATGTTTTCCAGTTGTTTATGTACTGTGGCTAGGACATTCAGCTGAAAATAATTGCTGAAGAAATCCAGGTTTACCATGTGAATTGTACTATGTCATTTGGCATCTGTTAGCTGAGTTGTGGCCCAAAGCTCACTTTTTTTATAGAATCATAGAATGGTAAGGTTGGAAGGGACCTCAAAGATCATCTAGTTCCAACCCCCTGCCACAGGCAGGGACACCTCCCACTAGTACAGGTTACTCAAGGCCTCGTCCAGCCTGGCCTTAAACACCTCCAGGGAGGCAGCATTCACAACCTCCCTGGGCAACCTGTTCCAGTGCCTCACCAGCCTCACTGTAAAGAACTTCCTCCTAACATCTAGTCTTTTGGCTACCTTCTCATCTAATCCTTAGTTGGTAATCTCTTTATAATTGGATCAGATACACAAAATAGAGCTGAGACAAAATTCCAGCCTGACAGTAGATCGCAGAAGCCTCTTAAATACTGGTGGTCGTCTGTGTAGCTTCTGCCAAGTTTATTATGCTGGGGGCTTCTGGCTCTTTTCATGGGATGTACTGCACAGCTCAATGCCTTGAGATGAGACACCTTAAGCAACAGTAACCTTTCTCAAAACTCAACTGGGCTTTGTGCTCATGAATAAAATATTTCCTTCCTTGTTTTATTTATGCATTTTGTGTGCTGAGACATGAGTGGTGACAGAAGCAACACCAGGAGACTGTTCTGTGAAATGAAATTAGGTTTTATTTCTCCAGCTGTCAAATGTTTGGTGTCCACACTGAAGTGAAATCATGCACTACTTGTAGCAGAAAATATCTGTTGCATGCAAGGCTGCGCAAGTGGTGGGATGTGATGCTGTTGCCTTATGACAGGCTCACCAGTCCAGGACAAGCTTTGGTGGCTTCTAGTCTTTTGTGGATTGAGTCAGGCTTGAGCTTTCTTTTGTTACGTGGACCCTTTTCTGCCCTTTCTCTTGCATGTGGTCTCTGGGGTCCACTGGAAGGCACACAGAGGATGTGGAGGATGCTAGCCAGAGATGAGAAACTTGTGCCTCGATAGTGGCACTGCCACTGCCTACCAAAGAAAACACCATTGCTGGAGGAGAAAAAATGAGAAACTTTAAAAGGACAGAAACAAGGAGAAACTTTAAAAGGACATAAACAAATCCATTGGACTTGATGGGATGCACCTACAAGTGCTGAAGGAACTATCTGATGTCACTGCAAGGTCATGTTTCCTTGCCTTTGGAAGGTCACAGTGACTGCAGAGGTGACCGAGAGAGATTCCTGAGGCCAGGGATAGATTCATGATTGCTCCTGTCTTCAAGAAAGAAGGATCTGGAGAACTACACCTCAATCCTCAGGAATATGGTGGAGCTAATTATGGAAACCATTTCCAGGTACATGATGAAGGATGAGAAAATGATTTGGGGCAGTAGTACACTAGTCATTAAATACCTAGATGAAAGGGCACACTTTTTTTCACCTTCGCAGGCAACAAACCTGGGAGCAATGACTGTTACACTGAAATGAATTTACTGCCATTCAGCAGGAGATTGACAGGCTGGAGAACAGAGCAGAGAGGAGGGATCCTGGAAGTTTAACAAAGGGAAATATGAAGTCCTGCCCCTGGGAAGGAATGGTACAATGCAGCAGTGCTCACTGGGGGCTGGTTGGGTGTGGAGCAGCTTTGCAGAAAAGGACCTGGAGGTCTTGCTGGACAACAAGCTGACCAGGAGCTAGCAATGTGTCCTTGCAGAAAAGCAATGAAAGACCCTTAAAAGATATGGCTGGCTGCTCCTGATCTTGCTGTGACCTGTCTCTGACCCCAGCTAGCACTACCAAGGGCATGCACAGCAGGATGGAAGAGCCCAGGGGCTTGTAGATGAGAGGGCTGGATGCAGAGGAGATGCCATGAGCTACCCTTGACCCATGAGAGAGTGATGCTGGTGTTAGAAGCTGCAGGTAATACCAACCTGAAAATGACAGAGACAGCTCTGACAGGACAGAAAAATGGTTCCCTCTCCTACCTGTGACTGCAAAGGCTTTAGAACAACCCCAAAACTGTGCTTTACACTGAAACTGGAGAGGAGGTGACTGAGCCCAGTGACAAAAGGTTCGCTGCAGAGGGACTTGGGGAACTTAAGAAAGGAACCAGTTACTGTAGCTAAGGTGGATGGGTGCAACAGGGACTCTGCGGGGTTAAGAAATTAATATGAAGACTGGGGGGTGGGGGGTCTTCTGTGGCTCTCTGCAAACCTCAACTCATCTCTAGGTAAGGCCAAGGATGTTTGCCTCACTGAGCCACCACCAATAGCCCTGGCAACGGGACAAGATAAAGCTACTACCAGAAAAGTAATTTCTTTCCACTGGAGCAAACCAGCAGTTCCCTCACAGCAGAGGGGAGATAATTTTACTGATCCTTACTAGTGTTCAGGGCACTAAGCCTCCTCTACTACTGCGGGTCGAGTGGGTAACTCTCACCTGAAATCACAAGCTTGCCCCACTAGGACAGCCCAGCCTGCACAACATTGTCCTTTTCCCCTGGAGCTCTGTCTGTGCCCAGATCTTAGCTGTGCCAAAGGTATTTGTACGCATCTCAGCCAGAGACTGTCCCCACTCCTCCATACCTTTTTTTTTTTTTTTTTTTTTTTTTTAAATGTAAGTTTACTGTAGTTCCTACCCCAAAATCCAACTTATGATTAGTACATTGCTCTTCATTCTGATGCTCCTGTACAGTAGCTCCTTAAATGCTTAAGTACACTACATTCAGCAACAGATCAAGGAACAACAGGTACAAGCTGGAACACAGGAAGTGCCACCTCAACATCAGGAGGAACTTCTTTGTGTTGGGGCTGACAGAGCACTAAAACAGGCTGTTCAAAATGGCTGTGGAGTCTCCTTCTCTGGGTACTTCCAAAACCCATCTGGATATGTTCCTGTGTGGCCTGCCCTTGGTGATCCCACTTTGACAAGGAGATTAGACTAGATCTCTATAGGTCCCTCCCAACTCTTAACATTCTGTGATTGAGCTTTAAAAAAACCCAACACTGCAAACAACGCCCCCCAAAACCCAAATCAAACAAACTGAAACACACAAAATACCCTAACCCAAACAACCAAACAAAGCCTGCAATAGGCTATTTTTAAGCAGCGCCGTTTGCTGGGGTTTGCTTGATGTTTGGGATGATCAGTTTGATAATCTCTAGCAGCAGGTTTGTGAGGATTTCCACAGCAAGCGTTTCACATCACGTATTCTGTAGCTGTGTTGTTACTACAGTGTCTGAGCCACTAATTATTCAAGTAATGTGAACACAGCAGCATGTTTCCTGCATGGCTGTTAACTGCTGTAGATGATTGAGCATCCACACACTGCGCTCCCCACCCGGCTTCTCCTCTTACTTGTGGGACATCTAGTGGCAGAATGGAGACTGAATCTTGGAAGACAAAATGATACTTAGAAGTGATTCTAATGGCACTGAAACTTGTCTGTGTGATGGTTTATAAGGTTGAAAGGACTGTGAGGGTTTTAATACTTGTACTTGAAAACGGGTTTGGTTCTTGGTTACAAAAGCAGGCTGTGGGAGACAGGACAGGCAAACTACAACTTGATTTTCTTACTGCTGCATTACTGAGCAAGAGCTTCAAGACTTGTTGAAGCAGTTTTATCTGAATAAAATTGGCCTTTGTTTCATCTTAACTCTGTCTCAGTTGTGACACCCAGCTGCTCCTGTTGTTTATACCCTTTGTTTTGACATTGGTGGTGTCTTTTTCTCCAGTATATTCTACTGGATTCTACTACCATGAAATCTAAGAGTAAATGAGAGGTTCCTCAGCAGGCTTCAGCATGGCTAGAAGCATTGTGGGAAAGCAGGTGATTAGTAGTGAGGCAGGAACCAGGAAAAGGGGTATGAAGATGACAGGGAAAATGAAGCATTGCTTTTATGAGCAAAGACTGAGAGACTTTAGACTGTTTAGCCTGGGGAAGAGAAGACTGAGAGGGAATCTTATCAGTGGTTATCGGCATCTAAAGGACATGTGTCAAGAGGATGGGACCAGATTCTCTTCAGTTGTGCCTAGCAACTGGATAAGGGAGAAGGGACAGAAACTGGAACACAGAAGGTTCTGTCTGAATATAAGGGATTTTTTTCCCACTGAGAGGGATAGAGCACTGCACAGAGAAGTTATGGAGTTTCCTACTCTGGGGAAAATCAAAACCAGCCTGAATGTGGTCTTGTGCAATCTTCTCCAAGTGATCTTGCTTTAGCAGGGAGGTTGGAAAGTATGATCACCAGAGGTTCCTTCCAACCTGTGCCATTCTGTGTTTATGTGATATGGGAAGGCTTTGGACACGACACCTGACGAAGGCTATGTGTGATCAGTGGAGGAAACCTGCAAGCAGGCATTGAGTGGTTTTCATCCTTGCAGGCATGGCTGCTAAATATATGGATAGTATGAATGTGGTGACATTTGTTTGATCCACTTGCTGAATTAGTGTAAACAATCATTAAAGGGTTTGAAAGAGTTGGGGTAGTTCAGCCTGGAGAAGAGAAGGCTTCAGGGTGACTTCACCTCTCAGTACTTAAAGTGGGACTGTAAGACAGATGGGGACAGTTCTTTTAGCAGGACAAGGGATGATGGCTTTAAGAGAGGATATTCAGATAAGGGAGAAGATTTGAACGTGATGGAATACTTGCCCAGAAAGGTGGTAGAAGCTCCCTCCCTGGAAACATTTAGTCAGGTTGCATGAGGCTCTGACTAATTCAGTCTAGTTGAAGGTGCCCCTGCGTACTGCAAGGCCAGTGGACTAGATGACCTTTAAAGGTCCCTTCCAACCCAAGACATGTTGTGAATTCTATCAAAAGCTCTTTTGTTCACAAGTGTTGTTAAACCAGCAGGATATTCAATGTGTTCCTGTAGAATCTCTACTGGAAATACTCTGCAGAAAGAAGCTCAGGCTTTATGTGAGTCTGACATAGGATGGGAAAGTTTCCTTTTCCATTCTGTTTTCCTCTCCCAAGGCCTAAAAGAGGCATAGTGCACTCCAGTTAAAATTTACAAAAGTTATCTTCTAAAAGAGCAGACCTGCATTCTGTATGGCAGTGATATTGTACAGCATGTCCTGGCATCGTTCAGCTATTCCACTTTTTTTCCTGTGGCTCTGTAAGTCTAAAAAGTGGCAAGAGTGGAATGTTCTTCCTTTTTTCTTTGTTTTTGTACTTAAAAATATTTCTGAGCAAAGCCCATACAAATCATCATCTTTGATGGAGTTGGAAGGGCTAATCTGAACTTCTGCATCTGCCTCAGATGCCTCATAGGGGATTCAGATCTGTAGATGAATCTAAATACCCTTAAATCTCTGCTTTATTGATGTGGGTTTTATCACCTTTCTAGTACATGACCTGTTTGAGGGGTTTTGTTTTTTTTTTTTCTTCCCCCTCCCCCCACCCCCCTTATGTTCTGTAGCCTTAAGGGCTCAAGAATCCATTTCGAAAGCAAATCAATGTTCTCTGACCCTAATTTTTTGGGATTTATGCTACAGGCCCCCTAATGAAAAGAATAGCTGAAAAATCTCAGAGTGTTTCTGAGCTCTGTAAATAGATCTTTGCACTTCAAATTCTGAAGAAAGTCATGACTTCCCCTTGCAACCAGCACGTCCTATGTAGCACCACTGAATGTGGGCTGACATGCTCTTAGATGCTAGGTGGTATCTTTAGAGAAGATTGAAGACCTGGGAGACCGATGAGGCTCTCTTGTGGCTTAACTCCAGTAGGCATATAAGCATCTGAGAGATGCACATTTGCTCCCTCTTCCAGCAGAATGAGGAGCAAAACAAGAAAACCAAAAGCTGTCTGGTGGAAAAGGACCTGAGGCTGTTGGTCAATAGCCAGTTGAATATGAGCCAGCAATGTGCCCAGCTGACCAAGAAATCCTGTACCCTGGCTCGCATCAGAAATAGCATGGCCAGCAGGATTAAGGCAGTGATTGTCCCCCTGTACTTGGCACTGGTCAGGCACCTCTCAAATGCTGTTTTCAGTCTTAACAGCTGGACTTACTCTTAAAGGTCTTTTCTTACCTAAACAATTCTATGATTTAAGTCAGTTGTACTGTTTGTGCCTCCTCAAAATTTCTTGTGCCTTTCCCACCTATTCATTGGGGGAATCAGAGCTGGGAAAAGAGAAAGCCTTCACACTGTTCAAGCACTGCTTGGAAATGCTCAGAACACTGGGGGTGTCAGTGCTGTTATAGTTAAAATTCAAAAGACAGCAGCATGAAGCCTGCTATAAAAAAAATTAACTTCTTCCCAGCTGAAGCCAGTGCAGGCTCTGAGGTGATCCAACCTCCACAACTGCGTTCAGCAGAGCTGCTAAACTGTCCAGGAACAAGGTGGGAGGCGCTGAAACTGTGCAAGGCAGGACATCTGTGTGTGAAGCTGCCTGTCTCCAGATAGATATTCAAGAGTATTTACCACCCAAGAGAAGCTGGAGAAACAGTTAGTCCTGTTCTTGTTACAATTCCAGTTCTGTGAGAAGACTTAAAAAATCCAATTGCAGTACATGAGCAGAGTAGTCTGAGGGAAAAGGGAGGGAACTGCATGTAGGAAAGGAGACAGTAGGCTTGTAGGAGCAGGAGTGACTGAGGTCAGGTGGGCAATACTTTTTCTTAGGTGCCTTTCTGGTACTTGCACAGTTTGATGATCCGTGGTCAGCTGGGAAGAAAGTACATAGAGAATGGCAGTTTTTATCATCCTGTTGGTAAAATGTTGGCTTACAGGTAGGGTAATTGGTAGTATGGGGAAGAGTGTACTGTCTCTGGATGGCGTGGGCCTTGTGCAGCACAGCTATTCTGCTCCATACCTGGCTGGTGAACTTGCCTGCCCCTGACTTCATGGCTGTGTTGTGAACTACAAATTAATTGCTGTTATTTCCAGGCGGTAGCAAGTCCGATAGATTATGCTGGGGAACTCATGGAGCTGGGAATTCTTCTGTGTGATGTTCTGAACCTTTACTGTATGATGCCAGGACATCTGGACTTGAATTCAGATATACCATGTGGCAATGGAGCCAAGATATCTTTCCTACGGACATAATTCTTCTGATTGTTTACTGAAAGGATGACTTCGAGGTCCTGAAAAGCATCAAGAGAAGGGCAATGAAGCTGGCAAAGGGTCTTATGAAGACTGGCTGAGGGAACTGGGTTGTTTAGTCTGGAAAAAAAGGAGACACAGGGAAGACCTCATTGCTTGCTACAACTACCTGAAAGGAGGTTGTAGCCAGGTAGGGACTGGTCTCTTCTCCCAAGTAACAAGCAACAGGACAGGAGGAAATGGTCTCAAGATGCACAGAGGAGGTTTAAATTGGATATTAGGATAAATCTCTTCACTGAGAGGGTTGTGAGGCACTGGAGTGGGCTTCCCAGAGAAGCGGTGGAGTCACCGTCCCTGGAAGTATTTAAAAGACTTACAAATATGGGGTTTAGGAACATAGTTCAGTGGTGCACCTAGAAGTTAATGGTTGGACTTGATCTTTAAGGTCTTTTCCAGCCTAAGTGATTCTATGATTCTAAGTCTGTAGAGCAGCTTATGGGCTCTGGAAGGAGGAACTGGTCATTCTGACCCTGGAAATCTAAACTGTTATGAAGAGAAATTCCTGTCTGCTTCATTATTGGCTACCAGGATGACTCTCTTGCATTTATGCTGACTCAGCCTTATATGTATGTATATTTACTCCTGGTTTTCCTCCATTGCCCTTAAAATGGTGATAATTGGATGCCTTAAGTGATTTCTATGACTGACAGCAAGAGAGGCAGTACAACAACTAAGAGGGACATTGAAGCTGGCTGCTGGGAAAGGAGCAGAGTATATATGGAGTATATTTGGGTAGCAAAAAAAGGTCAGCAGAACTGCCACTGTGCTGAAATCTTGCTTTAGAGGTGGTCTTGATTTTCTAATACTAAGTGTTAAGCTGGTCCTATCACCATTTAACCTCACCTTCTGTGTGATGGAAAATTACTGCCCTCGTGTTCTCTTTGTCCTGTCGTAACACTAAATCCTCTCTGAGAGATGCTTATCCGTGCTGTTAATGTGGAGTAATGGGATTGCTATTTTAAAAATCGATACAAATATTACACTAAAAAAGAAGGGCTCATAGATTAGTCTGTCAAGAGCTGTTTTAATAGATCTCTCTGACACTTGAGACGCTTTCCCCAAAAGTACTCTTTCAGTTTCAAATTACTTTTTAAATGATGCTGGTTGCAGCTTCCAGGCTAGCTAATACAAGTTGTTAGAGTGAAAACCTTTCTCTGCAGTTTCAAAGAAGCTGGAAATCATAACTGTTTTCATTAGTCTTTCAATTGATCAAGAATGTATTCTCTCACAAATTAGGGAGTGGCAGCTCCAAACACATGCTTTCTTTTTGTGGTTTCAGCCATCTCTCAGGCTGAAGAAGCTGGAGAGTTGAAGATGATCTGGAAGTTGATGTGGCACTCTAATAGTGCCAACTACAGTGTGAAAAGATGAATGATACTGGCTTGCCTGAGACTCTTTTTGAGATGCAAAAAATTCCTAGCAGATGGTATAGATATTTATCATCTAGGTATTTGAAGTCATCTTTAATACCTTACGTTTTAACAGTATTTCTTACCCTTCTTGTATCCTTCCACTGCTCTGTGTGGAATGACTCAATGTTACCTGCCTGCCAGTGTACTCACAACCTTTATTTTCTATGATTCTTGATGGCCTATTAATTACCAATAATTGCAGTCATTCTTCAAATACAAGGCCATGTCTCTGAGGTGTGCATATTCTGCTGAGACTCTAAAACTAGAGGAAAAAAAAAAAGTTACCAGTTGCAATAGCTTGAAGACTTGTAAATCTTTGAAAAAATTACTGCATTATTTCTCACTCCAATACTTAGCACTGCTCAGAGAAGCACAAGAGTTTGTACATGCAAAAGTTTGATTTGGGTTTATGTTTGACTTGATGTCTGCTGCAGTTTCCACTTTGCAAACAAAGAACATTAAACTTATCACAGTTACTCCCTTACTCTTAAAGTCCACAGCATCAGTGGCAAACAAGTAGATCTTCAAACAGATCAGGTTGCTCAAAATCCTGTCTGACCTGATCTGGAGTGTTTCTAGGGATGGTTCTTCTACCAAGTCTTTGGGCAACTTGGAGCACTGTGTCACCATTCTGATTGTACATAATTTCTTTCTTATATCTAGTGTAAATCTCCCCTCCTTTGGTTTAAAGCTATCACTTATTGTCCTGTTGCAGCCGACCCTGCTAAAAAGACTGTCCCCACTTTTCTTACAGTGCCCCTTTAAATACTGGAATGCTGCTATATAGTCTTACTGGAGCTTTCTCTTTTTTAGGTTGAATAACCACAGATCTCTCAGCTTTTCTTCATAGGAGAGATGTCCCATGACTCGAGTCATTCTATGATCCATTGAGCCTTGGAAAATCTGGCAATCTCTGAGAGATCTGCAATTGTAGAAAGGATGCATTTTAACACCTTCACTCTTATTCAGAAATACACATCTAACATGACTCCAGATCTGGTATAGTTTAATCACAGAGTTCTTGATATTTGTTATAAGTTTGGAAGCACAGCAATCTCAGTAGAATTTGGTAAACACCTATTTAAGACGTTTGTCTGGCTTAAAGAGCTCAAAGAAATTCAGCCTTATCCTATCTGCACTTCAGTTATTCTTTAGTTTACATACTTACCATTGGGGTTTATGGCTTGCAGGAACTACATTAGATGGCTTATTTGCCTGCAGGTCAAGACTGCCCTCAGGCAGAGCCAGGAGAAACCTACAGGTCTTAATGCTTGGTATTGCAAGAAAAGAGATTAATCCCAGCAACCTTCTTTCTACCATGTTTTGTTTTTATAAGTAGTTTGTTCCTCTCCACCAGTTTTCTAATTCTCCTCATTCAAACTTGTCTCTTCCCCAGTAGCTGTTTTTCAGGACACAGATCATCCCTGCTCATGCTGACCTTGCTGGTAGGTGGTGCTTGTGGTTTCTGGCCAGCCCATCTATTAGTGGGGCAGTTGAAGTCTATTTCTTGTCACTGACTCCACAGTGATTTATTCCAGGTTTTCCCTTTTCCCCTTGGTTTCCCAGCTGGCACATAACTTGCTAGAGTAAAACTTTTGCACTCTCTCATGGCCTCAATTGGTGTGACTGACCAGGGAGTTCATGGTCATTCCTCATTTAAAGCTCCCTTTACCAGTTCTTCTACCTACTGGTAAAAATGCCATTATCACACCTAGTGGTGGATCTCATCTCTCCCACACAGAAGCTGATCTGCAGAAAAACAGAAGCAAACGCTACCCAACAACACCTCTGCAACCAGTTGTTGACCTGTATATCAGTGCCTCCTTTCTCATGCCCTTCTCACCAGCAGGACTGAGAATACCACCTGGGTCCCCATGTTTCTGACTTGTTCCCACAGCTTTGTAATCAGTTGGGTGGCCCAAATCATAGAATGGTTTGAGTTAGAAGGGGTGTTTCTTGTCCTCTTTTTGCTACTGGTTGTGATTGCAGCTAGAACCTCTGGTTTTGGTGAGAGTGATGCTTTATAGTGTTCTCCACTCTGGCATTTGAAGTCTAGGGAGTATCTCACAAGCAGCAGTATCTGCAGAAGCATCTCTCCAGAAGTGTAACTACAGACAAGTCATGCTCTTCACCTTTGTGCCTGACTTTAGGATTATGCTGTTCTTTCCCTTCAAATCTATCAAAGCCACCAAACTCCTTATGGTCTTGGAGAAACAATGAAATGTATGAGTGAGCAGATCAGGCTCATGGTTTACTCTAAACTGCTTATCTTTCATTATAATGCTGTTTGATGAACAGAAAATCCAATTTAGAATCAACCTCTATAAGGAACAGGCTGCTTAGTGTTTTAAAGCACACAGGCTTGACAGCAGATTAATAATTGAAATAATAGTCAATGAAAGAAATATACCTTTTCTAACCTATAATTACTTGGAAGCTTCTTCATGCATTTTCCATGAGTCTTTTCCTTGTAAGACTCAAAAATTATATTTAGTGTTTGTTTGCTTTCAACCATGATTTTCAGCTGATATTGACTGAAACCATCTTAATCAGTCTGACCTCAACCTCCAGGGGATTTTTTTTCCATTGACTCTATCTCTTTCTCCTCCCCTCTCCCTCTGTGCTGAAATTCTTGTCAGGGCTGCTAACTTTGTCTATTAATGTTGCCTTTAGTGCTTCTTAATTTAAGACTGTTTCTAGCTCAGAACTTTTCTGAATATTCCCGTCTTGGTGGGTACTTCTTGCTGACTTTGACCTGAGATAAATTTCTTGGAAGCAGTTTCCTCCCATCCTCCTACTTTTCTCAAACTGACTTTCTAGTATGAGGTGTGCTGATTAAAAAATACTAAGTGATGCAAAACATTTCAGAGGTCTCTAATAGTCTGGTCTTTTGTGTGAAGACCACTCAAACTGCATAATCTCTCCAATTTTTCCACTTCAAACATGCAGTGTGGCTGTTGCCTTTGTCTGTGGACTTAGAGTTCTTGTGTTTTGTTCGTCTTCCCTGCTACCTACTTTTTCATTATTCCCTCTTTTGGCACATTTGGTTCCAACCAACCTCTCTACTGCAAAAGGTAAAGGTGTCCTCTGCCTCTCATTGCTATCTTATGTTTAGAAAAGAAGTTGTTGAGAGTGATCTGGGGTGAATGACGCAGCAGATTTGAGATGCTTATAGCTCTGAAGTACAATTCTTTAAATCAAAAGCTGCTGTAGATACAAGGTATGGTGCTGGCTAAAGCAGGAGCTCACCCATACAAAGCAAATGCGCAAAGGGTGGTTTCTCAGCTCTTCCCTTTCCTGGTTTTGCTTGTGGAAATTTCAGGTTGAAAACCAGGGAGTTAATCAGATTTTTTATTTTTTAATTTTTTTTTTTTTTTTAAATTCATCAGACCTGCTCAGGAGTCACCATGTTGTAAATTACACAGAATCAGAGATTGTTAGGGGTTGGGAGGGACCTCCAGAGATTGAGTCCAACCATCTGCCAAGGCAAGCTGCACAGAAACATCTCCATGTTGGTTTTGAAAGTCTCCAGAGAGGGACACTCCACAACCTCTCTGGGCAGCCTATTCCAGTGCTGTCATGCTCAGAGTAAAGATGTTTCTCCTTGTGCTGAGGCGGAACATCCTGTGTTCTAGCTTCTATCTGTTATTCCTTGTCCTGTTACTGGGTGCCACTGGAAAGAGCCTGTCCCCTTCCTCTTGACACCCACCACTCAGATATTTGTAGACCTTAATAAGATCCCCTCTCAGCCTTCTTTTCTTCAGACTAAACAGTGCTAATTCTCTCCAATCTTTCTTCATGGGAGAGATGTTTGAGTCCCTTAATTGTTCTTGTAGCTCTTCGTTGGGCTGTCTCCAGTAAAGCCCTGTCTTTCTTGGATTGGGGTGTCCAATACTGGTTTCAGTATTCCAGGTGTGGTCTCACCATGGCAGAGTAGAGACAAGGAAGATAACTTCTATAGACCTGCTGGGCATATTTACAAACCTACCCCAGGATACCTTTGGCCTTCTTTGGCCTCAGGGGCACATTGCTGTCCCACTGACGAGTGAGGTGTCAATGTGCAATTCATTCTTGTCATTGCAGAATACATTAAAAGATGCATGTTTACTGTGTGTACTTGGACTGCAGCCTGGGAAGTGTCATGGGGAGTCTAAAAGGAACAGAGGCAGGCAGTGTGTGTGATGCTGTGGCTGGGCTGTCGCAGTGAAGAGGAGGCTACTGTCTGTGGACAGCCTTAATGCTCCACCAGCATCACACAAGCCAGTTTCTCTGGAGCACTTAATATTGTTCTCTCTTATGTGCATAACAGCCTCAGGTTAGCTGTTAACCTAGCTTCTTGCTCATGTTGTCCCTCTGGTTATTGGAATCCTAAAACATATTGGGGCGGGATACAGGAGCCTACAGCATGTACCATGGAAAGTACATGAAGGACTTGAGAAGTCTGCAAGTTAGTCTTCCTCCAGTCAGTGGCTGAACTGAGGAAAAATGAACAACAAGTGTCAGTGTCTTTGTCAGCTCCATTCTTTTGCAACATCTGCATTTGCTCTTGCACTGGTTCCAAAAGACACAGCAGACTGCTAAGTGATTTTAGCCTGTGCCCACATCTATGCTATTAGAGTAATAGTCCAGTATCTGCTGCTCAAAGTACAGTTCTCAGAAAGTTGGGTCACCCTAGATTTATCATTCTGACCACACTTGCTAGATAACCAATTCTCCTGACATTCTTTCCATGCTACCTCCATAGGGATGATGACTGTTGTCCCTTCTTATTCTGTGGCAGTAGGAAACTAGAAAACAACAGGGCTCTGACAAGTTCTCATCTGAGCAGGGACTGGTAAGAGGCAGTGTGTTCCTAAAAGCTGCCAAGTTTGTACAAGTATGTAACTGACTGCATGCTTTTGGTTCTCTCCCATGTCAATTCTATCCTACCTTAATGAAAATATCATGAGCTCTGCCTTAGTTGGAGTGGGGAGAAAGAATCTGTGGGCCAGAAAGTTGAAAAGAATCAGCAGTGTTCCCTGGCAAGGGAGCCCAGTGACATCCTGGGCTGTATTGGCAAGAGTACGGCCAGCAACTCCAGCCAAGTGATTTACCTGGACCTCTAGAGATACCTCCCTGCTTACATGACTCTGATTCTATAATTTCCATGGATTAAAGGCATTTTACATATGATACTGTATTTGGATAATTGATTAAATATACCTTTAAATGGCAGGATAATTGAATCCCTACCACTGACAGACCATCAGAGGGCTGGAGCAGCTCTCCTGTGAGGACAGGCTGAGAGAGTTGGGGCTCTCCAGCCTGGAGAAGAGAAGGCTTCCAGGAGACCTTGGAGTAGTCTTCCAGTATCTGAAGGGGGCTACAGGAAGGCTGGGGAGGGACTATTGACAAGGGCTTGTAATGACAGGACTAGGGCCAATGGGTTTGAACTGGCAGAGGGAAGACTGAAATTGGATGTCAGGAGGAAACTCTTTCCAGTGAGAGTGGTGAGGCACTGGAACAGGTTGCCCAGGGAGGTTGTGGCTGCTCCCTCCCTGGAGGTGTTCAAGGCCAGATTGGAGAAGGCCTTGAGTGACCTGTGCTAGTGGGAGGTGTCCCTGCCTTATGGCAGGGGGTTGGAACTAGATGATCCTTGAGGTCCCTTCCAACCTTACAATTCTATGATTCTATGATCAGTATCCATGTTGTGGTGTGAAATTTAAAGAGGTACAAGGTTTGCATGTTATAGCTAGCTTTCAGAGAAGCATATGTTCATTTTGACTGAATATGATTAGATGAGTTTGAGAGCATATTCTAGTAGTATGCCTTTGTGAAAACAGATGTACTTCTTTACTGGAGCAGTTTCTTTTGACTTAATTAAAATTTGCGGAAGCTTTTTCTCCAGTGTTACCACTTGTCATTGTGCCATATAAACTTTGATTTATGCATATGAACTCACTGCATATAAAACAGGCACAGAATCACAGAATAGTTTGACTTGGAAGGGACTTCAAAGATCTTCTGGTTCCAACACCCCTGCCATGGGCAGGGACATCTTCCACCAGACCAGAGATGTCTTCCACCAGGCCAGGATATTCAAAGCCTCATCCAACCTGGCCTCAAACAGTTCCAGGGATGGGTCATATGGATATTATGCGTTAAACCCCCTAAAAATAGAAAACTATCTTGTTTAGTAGTAATTTTCTGAATCTTCCAATGATAATACAATAAGCCTTAAAAAAGATGAGTGGACTTGATATTTTCCCTAAACATTCTGTATAGATTCAAATGTAATTATTACTGAAGTATGTGGTGTGCTTCCCTTTAAAGAAGGTGATTTTGATTAGACTTAGTTTTGTTGCAAATATGAAGAGAATTTATTTCTGCTTCCTTTTTTTTTTTTTTTTTTTATTTGAAAAATTTTCACTGCTTAATCCCCATTTNAAAACTGTCACTGCTGAATCCACATCTTGAAGAACTGCTCTGTAAATGCACTGGACTTCGCTGTGATAGTCATCTATCTTCTTTGTAGTGAGGGTGACGGAGCACTGGATCAGACTGCCCCGGGGGCATTATGTAGTTTCCTCTGGAGATGTGGAAAACCCAATTGGATTCATTTCTGTGCAGACTGTCCTAGCTGATCCTGCTTTGGCAGGGATGCTGGACTTAATCTCTGGAAGTCCCTTCCAACCTCTAATATTCTGTGTCACAGTTAATTTTGATTTTAATCCTAGTTAAACTCGACAAAATCTGTGCAACTCCAGCAAAGCTAAGCTTGTGAGCTGACTGCATTGAAACTGTGGGGGAGTGAGTCCTCAGCTGACTGATGTGTCTGAGGTGATGGGCTTGCTTGGGGACTTTTCTGGGTTTTCAGGGTTTTTTTGTTTGGTTTTTTTTTTTTTTTCAGCTGATCTGAAGTGTTCTAAGCTTTTCATCTCCTCCTCTCTATCCTTTCCTCTTCTCTGTTCTCTCTATCGTCTTTTTTGATGCTTGATGAACACTTTCTCAGAACATTTCCATCACATTAAGTGCATAAAAGCCTGAGGTGCACAATTGCTGGTTACTCTGAACATTCATAAGCTGAAAATTACATAATTAGTTTTGGTGGATTTCTTTTATTTTTAAGGCTTTTACAAAAAGAATCTGACAGTGTTCTGTTCATAGCTATTAATATTTCACACCAAAATGCACTTCTAAAGCTTTCTGGGCTAATATGTGTATCAGAATGATTTCACCCATTGTTCTCCAAATGCACTGCACTCTCACACTTCAATACAAGTGTCTGCATTTAGGGATCCAAGTTGTTCAAAAGGGTTTTAAATGCTTGGGAAACAACAGGGTAGATAATAAGAGAGGGTTAGGACCTCAGCTTTCTCCTCTGTTATAACCCAGATTTCAAGGCCAGTCTCTGTACGTTTGCAAGGTCACACAATTGTCTAGGAGACTGTTCTCTTTAAAAGAGACTAGCTGGAGTAATAAGAAGTACTTCTAATAGATTTGAACACTGTCAGTAATCCCTTTTTGAACAGTAAAAATATCTGCAATTGCCAAAATATTGTCATTTTGCACTAGGTTACGTTCTCTTTATTGTGCCATTTAGCATGGCATTATAGACCGGATAGAATATTCTGTTACATACCTTGGAGAGGCAAACGTCTAAAAATAACAAAACTGCTTTTGGTAATGAATATTAAGTCCTTGTGACTTGAGCATCCAGCCAGAAACGTGCTATTGTGCAAGGTTTTCCATTTAAAACGAGCAAGAATCAATGGAGCTGGGTATCTTTTACGAAGCTTCGTTTATCTCCAGCAGTGCACCTGCCTTCCTGAATACAGGAAGAAAGGAGTAACCACAAAGTGTTGCGGGTATGGAGAGCAACTGTCTCTTGGGAAGTTGTCTCCACAAAGAAGTGCTCTCTAGGCTTTTCCATGTTTCTTAAAGGCTCAAATTCCAAAGAAACTTGGTTATCCCATTTTTTTTTGTTGCCAGAGATGTCCTATAATGGGGCTTATCATGCCTGTGCTTGAAATAGGGCTCTGGTATACGTTGAATAGTTTTGTTGACTTATCTTGCAGTGAAGAATATCTTCTGCAGGTCCTCTTTTTGTTGAGCATTAATATAACTCAGAATTTAAGCCAACAAATTCTCTGTTATCTGAAAGAGACCTATTGTAATGGCTAGTAAGTGCGTCCCAGTGATCCACACACAGAGAAAAAGATTTCTGTTTACTAAAGAAAAGTAGTGTGTATCCTTGTCCTTTTTCTTGATTTGAAGAGTTTCCTCTGCTTTGTCTCAATACCTTTGTGGAATTGCTAAAGTGTCGACCTGCCATACATGTAGCAGCCCTAGCAACTCCTTAACCAGAGCTAGGAAATGCTAAAAGACACAAACAAGGAACTTCTCACCTTTGCTGAGGACAACTTTAGGAAGCCAGCTAAGGTAAAGGGACAGAGGGCTTGGAGTTAAAATGACAGATAAGTATCTTTATTTCTCCCCAGGTCTGTGGTGCTCATGCTAATTACATTCAAGGTTCTTTTGAGGATGAGAAGTGCTGAAGTGTTATCCCATAGTTCATATTTTAATAACTTCAACTGCTTTCTGGCCCTCCTAACACTTAAGAAATGCCACAAACCGGAAAACATGGTGGAAAAGTTTTGTTCTCCCCAGCGGTTATGAATTGAGAATCACAACGCACAAAGGGTAACCTCTGCTCAAGGTGAATTTCTGCAGTTTGAATAAAAAGGGGGAAAGTTGGTCTTTTGTAGCAAGCAATAAAGGTACAGAGAAGGCAGGTCGTGCTTAGTAAGTGAACTTTATGTGCAACTCTATCAGTGTCTGTTTCCTGCTGTGTAAAAGGAACAGTGTTAAGAACTTGTAACCAGGGAGAAATAAATCCGGGGGTATTTCCACTGTAGGAATGTACTTTGTGGATCTTTGTGTAACACACTGTTTCAGCTTCAGTAATTAGTAAGTACCCTGGCTATTCTATGACACTGTTTGGCATTTTGTTCTCTCCAACCATTCATGGGGAGAGTTTAGACTAGGGAAGGACAGTGATAAGCACTCAGCAGAAGTAGTATTTCACTTTTTGCCAGTTTGATCCATCCACCTTTAACAGTGCTGCAACACTCATCTGTATTTTCACTCAGGCCCTCCTCTGTGTTTCAGTTTGGAATGAATGAGCCAAGAATACTTTCAGGCACTGAATTCTGAGGTAGCTACATTGTGAAACCCCATATACAAACTTCCAGTAAGATACTGTCTTTTAACAGTGTCCTAATAATGTGTGACTCAAAGCTTAGCTAAAACAACTTTGCTCCTGAAAAGGATTTCATGGCCAGTAGTGGTGATTTTTATGCTGTGAGCCCATGACAGTCTTCTTGACATCAAACTTTTGCTTGGTTCAGTGAAGTGAAGGTAACAGTTAAAAAACTCACAAAACAAACTTTATAAGATAATTAATATGTTGATTTACTTCCCAGGTTCACTGTCAATTTGGCCTTCTCCAAGAAAAAGTCCTCAGATAGAAAGTGATTTCCTGCAACCACTGGATTAGATGAATCCCATAGCTCCTAGCTTTGTGCACACTGAAGGTAGCAGGGTTCAGAAATTCCTGTAACTCTTCCAAGACCTTTTACCTTGAATCTACTGTTTTTCTCTATACTTTAAAAAAAATAAAATTGGTTGCAAGCTTTACCCCTCTGCGGAAATATCTTTCTTCCTGTGGTCTCTGCTCTCAGTACAATGGAAAATGTTTTCACGGTTATGTGAATTTCCATTTCTCAGTAATACATTTACATGACTTTTTGTTTGTTTTAGTTTATTTTGCTGTATTTTGATTCGTGCATAGATAATGACACTGGTGGTCCTAAAGATGGGGGCTCTTCATTGGTCATGGAAGCATAGCTCTTTGGCCAGGATCCATAGATCTATTTCTCTTTTCTATTGCTCTCAAATATTCACCTCTCTTTGTTCCAAAACAGGAGTTATATAATTGATGTGACTTAGGAAAGATAGCAAATTCTGTGCAGTTTGTCAGATTTTCACTGAAATCTCTCCAGTGGACCCAGACCTGATTCAGCTGGAATGCAGTAAATATTAGCAGTTTTGCTGTCACTTGGTGAAATTACTGTAGGTTTGGAATATTACATATGTATCCTCAGACCAAGAATGCAGGTTGGGTGAAATGTGTGAATTATTGCCAGTGAAGGAGCTCTTGTCTTTGGAAAATATTGATTGTCTTTGTCCAAGTACTCTAAACATTTTCTGACACATTCATAGAGCATCTCTGATTTACATCTGATGTGCCAGATTTTTCCCTGGAGCTATGGGGGGCTTTGCTACACTTGAGAACTATAAATTGGCCCAAAAATCTGTCTGCTGTCCAGGTTTGCTATGGATAATAGGACCTGTCAAACGGATTTGTTCCCCAGCTCTGCAGCTACTTTTTTTTGAAGGGATGATTGAGCTCCCCACTTAAGTACTCATTAGTTTCTCTCCTTGAGAGTAATCAGACAGACTAATATCATAGAGACTTGTGCAGCTATAAACCACAATCAAGATTTGTCTTCAGTAATGGTGATGTATGACCATATTGCTGCTGTCTGCCCTCAAAAACTGTTCTTGCGATGACAGATGTACAGAAATTATTTAGCTCCCTCAAAAGATTAGTTGCAAGTCTTTGATATGTTTATGTATGTTTCTTAGGAGTAGTGCATAGAATCACAGAATGGTAAGGTTGCAGGGGACCTCAAGGATCATCTAGTTCCAACCCCCTGCCATAGGCAGGGACACCTCCCACTAGTACAGGTTACTCAAGGCCTCCTCCAACCTGGCCTTGAACACCTCCAGGGAGGGAGCATCCACAACCTCCCTGGGCAACCTGTTCCAGTGCCTCACCACCCTCACTGGAAAGAACTTCCTCCTAACATCTCCCCTCTGCCAGTTTAAACCCATTGCCCCTTGTCCTGTCATTGCAAGACCTTGTCAATAGTCCCTCCCCAGCCTTCCTGTAGGCCCCCTTCAGATACTGGAAGGCTACTATCAGATCTCCTGGAAGCCTTCTCTTCTCCAGGCTGGAGAGCCCCAACTCTCTCAACCTGTCCTCACAGGAGAGCTGCTCCAGCCCTCTGATCATCTTTGTGGCCCTCCTCTGGACCCGCTCAAACACTTCCATGTCCTTCCTA
Source organism: Eubucco bourcierii (assembly GCA_013396675.1). NCBI lineage: Eukaryota > Metazoa > Chordata > Aves > Piciformes > Ramphastidae > Eubucco > Eubucco bourcierii. The sequence continues at coordinate 365,196 of VWZE01017661.1, forward strand.
TCACTTGGATGAGTTCTTTTTGCTGAATACACATGGTAGAGGCAGGTAGGGTGGTGGTCCCTGGTCTATGTTGTTCTAGAAGAAGCTTCTATAGGATGTAGGATGAACCTGCACCCTACATTGTTGATTCTGGGATGAGTGAGGAACTAAAAATTTTTGTGACACTTTGGCAGCAGACAGAAAATAAAGTGCAAACTATAATAGCCTCTAATATTTTAAACTCTTGCCCATTTTTTGCCTTCAGCTTAAAGTAGGCTTTGTAGCTCTGACATGATAGGGGAAGTGGAGAGATGTGTGTGAAACTACAGACTTCAGTCAATACTTAATTTATGGGCTTATCATTTTGTGATCCTAGTAACATTGTATGTCTAAGAGTCTTTGGTCCATTTACTATTTATTTCTTATTTGAACCAACTGGATAGCCATGCCAAGAAGGAAGGAAAATGGAGCAATGAAGTGCATTGCAGCTGCATGCTCACAAGCCAGTAACAGCTAGTAGATGCTGCAGAGTAAACTTAAGCCTCTAAGTGAAAACTTAGACAAATGCAGATGTGTGTAGGCCAACATAAAGTGAGATTTCAGGTAAGCTACCACATAAGGAAAGATTGCTCTGAGGCCAACTGCAGGCTAGAAAAATCCATCTCTGTTTCCTCTTCTGCCAATGGCTGTTGGCAAAACAACTTTTCAGTTGTTCATCCTCTTCCTGCTGCTGATCCTTGGGGAGTAGCAGTCTGCGTTGCTGTGACTAGAGAGAAAAGTGCATTTGAGACTTCTTTATCCTGCTTATGCAAAAGCTACAGAAATTCTTTTGCTGAGCTTTGTTGGTGATTGTCCACCTAAATGTCTTAACTCACTGACTGCATGCTCAGAACAGTTTCCTTTGTGCATTATTCCCTCCATTTGGCTTCTAAGTTAAGACTGGAGCTGGGTGAGCAGAGGGAGCCCAGTCCATGGCACCAGGTTCTTTAGCCCAGATGCTCTGAGATCACGCTTCAGAATGCATTGAAATAGTTTAGACACCCCTGATTGCCAGGAAATAGAACTGTGAGCTTTTGACCATCAACAGAAACTCAAAACATCTCAGCTTGTTTTAATGGTTGTGTTTTCAGCAGCAGATCTTTAATTACAATATCTACCTGTTTTGTCTTGGGTTGTTGAATATCACGGCCTTTGTGAATTCCCTCTGTTGCTCTGAGATAGTGTCTGGATTAGACATTTTTGCCCTCCAGAGCTGGATCTATTTTTTCCTTGCATGCTTATTTACTGTGGTGACAATTACAACAGAATTGTGGGAGAGTGCTCGAACTAGTGGGATGGACAAATATGTCTATAGTGGGTGATTAAAAGATAGTAGAAGGTTGTCCAGCAGCACACAGGATATCTCCGCTTTTTGCAAGGGGAGCAGACTGGGAACAATCCAGTTCTCCCAGGAGTCACTGTGAATATCACAGTAATAGAAACTACTCTTTACAAAGTGAGTAAGTTAAAGGCAGAATAAAACTAGATTAGTTTATACTGGTGAGTGTCAAATTTAGGAGTAAGATTGTCGTCTTGGATCAGAGTAGCAGTTTTAAGTTCCTCCTCATACTTGCCAGTGTTTCAACAACCTTCTATTGAATTAGATTAATAGGTGTTATTTTAGAACTGTTCCATTTTCATCTGATTCATTAAAATCTAAGTATTTATTCCCACAAGGATTTTCTTATACTTCTGGCTTTTCAATAGTGCTGTTGATTGCACAAATTAGCTGCAATATTGGTATCAGTTTCTGCAGCACATTGGCAGCAGGTGGGACAGAAGCATTGCTGTTCTTTTAAAATTAACTTGCAATTATTATTTCCTGCAGCTTCTTATAGTTATGCTTGTGTTCATGATTAACTGGTGAGTAATCCTGCCATTTCTTTCTGCTGTGTATTCTGTTTTCCTCTGTGCCCTCCCTTAAAAGGAAAGTATGACACAGATAAAAAAGGTGGGGCTTTGCAAGCTGAACTATATCAAAACCACCTTCTTTGAGTAATGATTTCAGTAGGATTGCTGGGGCATATTCTGGAGACTTTGGTAAGTCCACCACAGTGGTACATGATTAGGAGTTGATTCTTCTGTACTTATTTTAACATGCTGAAGTTGAGGTAGCTGTGCAGCTGAAGTTTGCCAACATCCTTTTCTTTTCGAGAGCTTTCGTATACAGCCAGCTTCTGCAATTATGTTAATGCAAATAGTGATTAGATTTACCTGAAAGCTTTCTGGAAATGGAAGCTGGTCTTGCTTTTTCAGTTACAGAGATTTTAAAGGCCTGTGTTTTAAAATCTCTTTAGAACTAGGTTTTGTTTTTTTTTTCTGGTAGCTCCTTTTTTTTTTTTTTTTTCTCCTAGTCATCTCCTAGCTTGAAGATTTCCTTGGAATATGATCCTTCAAGTGCCGTGGAAGTCATAGTAATAGTCTTATACTTCAGGGGATTATTCTGGTATTTATCTAATGGTTATTACTCTCAAAATATGTTAGTTTAAGACAGCCTTAATGTACTAATCTGTGCTTTAAAAATGTTTTCCTGTGCATTTAATGGGCTGGAAATGTGATAGAAAATGAACTGCATTTGCCTGTTATGTAGACTGCAGCTGTGTCACATCTTTTAAAGTACATAAAATTGCTCTGCTATTTCTAACACCCATGGAGTTAATGAGATTTGCTCACAAATATCAGCTAAACACCATGCTATCAATGCACTTCTTCAGCACTAAAATTTAAAAATTAGTCCAAGGTTTTGGGGGTTTGTTTGTGTTCTCCCTAATTTTTTTTTTTCAGTTTGTTTGCAGCATGTTCATACCTATCAATTATTTACAAAGCAGTGAGGCAAACTTGAAATCCTTTAGTGTTTGGAATGAATAATTCAGTGCCTTTGTATCCTTTTAATCTTCTCTTCGTACAGTTATGTCCACAGTCACTTTTCTGATGTTAACTTATTTAACAAATCAACAAGTAAAGTGAAACTCCGTCAGTAAATAGATTCCATAAATGTGTTGACCAAAATGTATTTCCCCCAGGGGAACTTGTATCTTGAATTATAGCTTTAAAAACATCTTTATACCAAACAAAATAAGAGTGGCTTCCTGGGTTGTTAGAAATTATGTTTCCCAGTGCACAGTTGCCAGTCAAAGTAAATTATAGGGAGGGGTGTGTGTGTGTTTCTGTATATTTGCTTCACTTTAAACAGTATGGTGGATTTAGGGACAATACTCTAAGCAGTCATCTTGGTCCAAGTTAGCAATTCACAGGAGCAGGATGACTGCTTTGTGGCTGTAACCATCTAAATTCCTCGGGCAGCATGTTTTTGCTGAAGAGTTGCTGCTGGAACTTTCATAATTGCTTCTCTGCTTATATCTCATACCTGGAAACCATTCTTGCACTAAGCAAAATGTGCAAAGCTCATGTCTTCCTTGGGGACATGAATTGCCTTGTAACCTGCTTGCTTGTTTGGAAACACAGTGCAAGAGCTACTGCTCTTTTATTTACGAGGCTTTTCCTGATCTGCTCTGAAGTGAGGGTCACACAGAGGAGGCAGCTATTACTTCCAGGACCCTGAACTCATTTGGAGGGTTTGTAAAAAGCCAGGGAGGTCCACAGATAGACAAGAAATGGTTCCATACCCAGGGAAGATAAAACCAGGCTGTATTCGACCAGACTGTATAGCCAGACTATAAAGCCAGAATCACTGTTCTTGGTCTTGCACATGTCAGTGAATGTGTAATGCCAGCTAAGCCCCTAAATGATTCACATGTGGTTCCTTGCTCCTCACTTCATGGGTGCCCAGTATGAGGCTCCACTGGGTCCGAAACAGTTTTGGAAATGTAAGGAAAAGAAACAGTAGTTTGGCTGCTCTTGGCAAGCTGCTAGTGCTTTGCATTCCTTTAACGGAGCCCTTCACATTGGGCCAGCTGTGACAGGAGGTTAGCACTGCAAACACACACACCATCCACTTTTTAGAGTTCACAGATCCCTCAAGCATCAGTGTGGCTTCTCTGTTTGCCTAGGAGCTCTGCCTGGAAAGTTAAAAGATAATTTAAGATAGAAGACTGCAGTTATCAGGGGCAGGGCTTGGATAGACATGTTTAATAGCCCCTTTCATACACCTTTCTGCCTATTCCTCATTTGTTGCTCCCTGGCTGATTTCCCCTCCTCAGCTAGCAAAGTTCCGCTGCCTCCCCTCCCCCCTTTCCATCCTTGAACTTCATGTTTGTGTCTTTATCACCTGCAAAGTCCCTGCTTGCATGAAACTTCTTGCTAATCCATCTGACAAAGTTTGTTTTTGTTTTTTTTTTTTCTTGTCTGTGTCCCCATGATACTTGATTGGCACATTTGAGCTTCCGTATATTTTGTGCAGAGTTTCCTTCTTTTTTTTTTTTTTTTTTTTTTTTTTTTTTTTTTTAAATCCCATCTGAGAAGGCCACCCCATCAGACCACCTCTCTGCAGTAAACATTCCCACATTCCACATACCCTTACCAATTAGTGTGTTTGACCAGGTTTAGGTCTCATCTCTCCCTCATTGTCTTTCAGACAGTTTTTTTTCCTCTGCGAGCTCTTTCCTAATGACTTCCTCTTTCTCCTAGTCCTCTTTGCATTGAAAGGGCCCTTGAGCAGATAGCCTTACAGGAGTAGATGCTCTCTCCTTCCACACACCCTTGCAATTTCTGTGTAAATAAAAACACATTTCTGGAGATCTGAAGAAGAGCATGACCAGACCAGTGGCCTCTCTGGATGTCAGCTACAGTTCTAGTGTTTTGTTGTCATGAACTATTTTAATAAGTTTGCCACAAAGTCTTTTCCTGAATCTGCATCAAAGCTTGTCAGGCTTCTATCCATGCTCTGAAGATGGCAAGAGCTAGAGTTAACACAAAGGAGATTACGAACATCAAAGCAGTAATATACTCTCTTTTCTTCTGCTCCTGCTTTTGAGAAACAGCATAGCACCTTTCTGCAGTGCTGAAAGAGGAAGTCAATTGCTCTGAGGTAGATCTACTGTCTGAAACCTTGAGCAAGTGCATACAGCCTGACATTTATCTGCAGCTGGAAAGAATTCCTGTGATGAAGGCTTAGATGAGCGCAACTGTAGCTCTTAAGGGCACACACTTTGAGAAGTCAGTTTTGAATCAGAATTTGAGAGTGATTGTGATGGTAGATGAGACATGAAGAGATGCTACACCATTTGGTTTCAAAGGAAAGTGGAGGTATTTTTGTTGTTTCTCTGGGCTGAGAATCCCAAATACCTGTGGTGGGTGTCTGTGAAAGGTGATAAGGTGCATAAAAGCTCAGACGCCTGTGGAGCCCGTGTGAAGTGTAACCAAACGGCCAGACCGTGTACCAGGTTTTCAGGTTTGTGCCTGAGTTGCAGTGTTACATGATACTCAGATGGCATGCAGATGCACTCAGTGTTGTCTTGGGAGGCCTGAGATGAGATTTTATCTGTTTGCACTGGTTTGTTTTGCAGAGTGTGTATAGCCTGCCATTCTTTATCTGCAGGGAGCCATGCCTTTGGAATAGACTCTTTCTCTGTGGAACAATGATGCCAGCTCCGTTTGATGGGCTGAGCACTTTGCCAGCTTTGAGAGGGAGCATTGCTATTTCCTTATAGCACCCACATGCTCTTCAAAGCACTTGATGAACACTGGCTTTCCACGGTTGCTGCTTCTAAGTGGTGAAAATAAAACCTGTGCCTGCATTGAGTGCAGGTGCCTGCTTTCATACAAAGCTAAAGCAGAGCAGAATAAAGGAGACCTGTCCCCAGCTTGAGTTGTATAACTGCACCGTGCTAACTACTCAGGTTGCAATATGATCACAGAATCATTTGGGTCAGAAAAGACCTTTAAAATTAAGTCCAACTGTTAATCATGTTAATCAAACCATGTCCCTAGGTGCCCTGTCTTTTACATACCTCCAGGGGTGATGACTCCAGCACTACCTAGGCAGCCTATGCCAACAATATGCAGCCCTTTCAGTGAAGACATTTTTCCTAATGTCTAACCTAAACATCCCTGGACACAACTTGAGGCCATTTCCTCTTGCCTGTTGCTGAGGAGAAGAGACTGAGTCCAACCTCACTACAACTTACTTTCAGGGAGCTGTAGTGAGATAGAGGGAGGGTCTTTCCTCAGCTTCTCTGCCTCCAGGCTGAACTGCTGGAGTTCCATCAGCTGCTCTAGACCTATCATTTGCTTTATTGTTATTCTTTGGATGTACTTCAGCACTTCCATGTCCTTCTTATAGTGAGTGGTCCAAAACTGAACCCAGTGGCCCCAACAGTGCCAAGTACAGGAGGACGATCACTTCCCTACACCTTCTGTACACACCATTCCTGATACAGGTGAAGATGCTGTTGGCCTTTGTGGCTACCTGAACATCCGTCTGGCTCATGTTCAGTTGACTGTCAATAACACCTCCAGGTCCTTTTTAAATGAACAACTCTTCAACTACTATTCCCCAAGCTTGTATGGGGCTGTTGTGATTGAAGTGCTGGACCCAGCACTTGATTTTGTTGACCCTCATACCACTGGTCTTGGCCTTTGCCTGTCCAGATCCTTCTGTGTACAATTACAGATTCCCACTGCCTGTACCATTCCCACTTTGAATGCCTCAGGTAAATTACTTCATGCTTGCTAGGTTTTTGATCTTCTAAATTATATATTTACACCAGCATTCTTCATCAGAGCTGGAGAATGAGTGTTTCTGTGACTGGGTGGGATGCTTTTTCGACATGCAGTGGTGGTGTCACCTGAGAGGCAAGCCCAGTGCATGCAGTGGAATGAAAATGCAGAAGGGGTTCAACAAGGTTCATTGAGCTTCAATAAGCTGAAGTGAAAGGTCTTGGGACAATCCTTGATGTCAATACAGGATGGGGGATGATGAAATTGAGAGCAACCCTGCTGAAAAGGGCCTGGGACTGTTGGTGGATGAGAAGCTGGACACAAGTGAACAGTGTGTACTTGCAGCCCAGAAGGCAAATTGGATCCTGGGCTGCATCAAACAAAGTGTGGCCAGCAAGCTGAGAGAGGTGATTCTGACACTTTGCTCTGCTGAGACTGCAACTGGAGTTCTGTGGTCAGCTCTGGGTCTTGCAATACAAGAGAGATGTGGAATGCCTGAAGCAGGAGGGTTTTAAACCTGAGCAAGGTATGTTTAGGTTGGACATAAGGAGGAAGGTCTTTACAAAGAGAGTGGTAAAATACTGGAAGAAGCTGTCCAGGGATGGCCTCATTCTTGGAGACATTCAAGATCAGACTTGATGTGACCCTGTGCAGCCTCATCTAGAGGGAGGTGTCCTCATTCACTGTAGTGAGGTTGGACAAGATGACCTTTGGGGGTTCCTTCCAACTGCATCTGTGCAATCTGTGAGAAAATGTCATTGGAAGAAGAAGCAGAATTTGAACTCACCTGATTAGCTAACTGCCAACGTTTCTTTCAGGGAAAGGCCCTTTCCAGTGATATTTTGAAAAATAGCATAAAGGGAATTGAAGTAGTTTCTGTTACATATGGAAAATGATCTTCTGTGCTTTGGTGCAAAAGAAGTGATGCTCATTCAGAGACAGTGAGGTCAATACAGGTATCTGCTCCAGAGGAAGCCTGAAGTGTGTCTGGTTACAAGGGTGACTTACTAACTTTTTAGATCCAATGGAATTTAAACATGCTTCCTCTTCACATCTCACACATTGATTGTCCTTGTTACAGGAGTGGACAGAGACCTGAGGGATCACTGTTCAGGTGCTGCACCTACAGTAAGCTACTGATGTCTTGACAGACCAATTGCTTTTTATGCTGCACTTTGTTTTCCCTGTGTCTGAAATGTTTCTTCTTAGTATAACTTTTAATTTATAGAATACACTGTATTAGGAACTTCTCATTGTGTATAAAAGCTAAATAGTACGGGTCCTGAGCATGCCTGTCAGATAGGAAGCGAAGGAGAGTAAAGATAGGGCAGTGAATTGAATGAGATGACTTATAAGCTATGTTCCTTTCTCAAAACATGTTGACATGGAGTTCTTTTTGGAGTGGGGCAAGAAAGAGGAAAGTCTCTGTGGTATGAAATAAGATAAAATATTTTCTTTGAATGTTAGCTTAACATTTTAGGAATAAATTCACTTCTTAATTTTTCATGCTGGATTTGAATAATCTCTCCATTGCCTTTTTATGACACTAAATCATTCTACTGTTTTTTATCTAGTGAAGAAAATGACCATTACTCCTTTCCTTCATCTCCTCCTCTGCCATGCTCTTTCAGGTTTCCATGGGCACCATGAGACACCGAAGAAATGGCAATTTTGAGAGTTCCAGACTCCTCTATTCTAGCATGTCTCGAAGCATAGATGTGTCCTGCAGTGATGCTGTGAGTATCTGGTGCAGTCTTGATCAGCTTGGCTGTTGTCTTGGCAGTGGGCTATAGTGGTTATGTATTGGGACATGTCAGGAGCAGGATGATTTATTTGTCATTTTTCCCTTTATGGAGAAATTTTCCTAGCCAGTGATCCTTCAAGGGGTAGTGGTGTTTTGTTGGGATGGTGGAAGTGTAAAGATGCTTTGCATTCCTTTTGATCCTTGTAAATTGTTCTTGTTTATTCTCTGTCACTTCTGGTTTTATATATTTTTAACTCTCAGCCTCTACAGGAAGCTCGATAGCAAAGGTAAACAACATGTAATTGTGGCAAATTTCCCTTTCAAAGATCACAGAGGGTGTCTGGCAGATTTCTTGCTTCTGATGGGCTTCAAGAGGCCTAAAAAATACCTCTTGGGTCTTTAGCAAGTGGTTCTCCCCCCATTATTATTTTTTGGTCTTGCATCACTGTGGCTTTTACTGGCTACTATTCCACTTTCTTTTGGATATTACACTTTAAAGTTTTTTTTCTAATTGGAATAACTTCCTCTAAGTGCTGTTTAACTACAAGTGTCCTCTCAAAATGTTAAAGTATAGCTGTATGTCTTCCCTTTTCACCTCAAGCTAAATCTTGGATTGCAAATACAAGCTGTACTTAAAACCAAACAAAACCCTCAAACCTCCAAAACTTCTACCAGCAGATGAGACTTTTTTTTGTTGTTGTTGTTGTTTGCCTTACCTATGGAGCCAGATAGGAATTAATTTGCATTTCCCAAGTTTGAAAGCTTCTTCTGCTCGTGGAGTTTCAGGGTTAATACAAGAGTTAATGGTTAAACAAGCTGGGGAGGTCTTGCATTCCACTGAGCTCACAGGAAGCATGACTTTAAGTTGTTCAGGTCTCTTGCTTTTTAATGTTAAATTAAAGTAGTCGCTATCCAGAAGTTTTTGGTTCTGGTTGTTTGTTTGTTGTTTTTCCCTTGGGAAGAAACATTATTTGCTGTAGTCTTTTATGCCTTTTACCGTTTGAAAAATATTGTCAAAGCCATAAGTGATTGGAAATATGGAAACACTTTATAGTCTACAGCTACCTGTATTGTGCCACTGAATTCAAGTAAGGTGTTTTCTGTGAGTCTTTCTGATTAAAAACTGAAATAAAAATACTCTCCAGCAACACTTAGGGTATCCAATCTATTTTTTACATTCAAGATTTTTTTTTTTTCCCTGAGAGGGAATCCATACCTTTTATCTCTTTAGTATATGTAAAAAATAGAGATATATGGATGCCTGTTTGTGATTTTTAAGTAGTCCTTTCTGTCCTGTCAATGCCCATCAGTGCTTCCTAGCTGCCTCCCATCATTTGCTTTGAGACAGGAGACTTAAGAATTTGCACCAGGTTTCTTTCCACTTAAACTGATTGTGCCAATACGGTTTCTTCTGGTTAATGAGTTTCCAAAAGTAAACTTCTCTTAAAATTATTTTCAAGGACTTGGTCAGCTTCATCCAAGAAAACTTTAAGAAGAGAGAATGTGTCTTTTTTACAAAAGACACCAAGTCAATGTAAGCAGACATTTTTATCTTTCTCTCGTTTCATAAGTGTGGGAGGCTGGTAGCTGAGGGTATTTCTGCCTGATGAGCCATGTGGCTGGGGTTGGGTGGGGAACAAATTTTGGGTTTTTTCTTGTTTGTTTGCTAAGACTCTGAACTTTGCAGTGCAACCTCACCTCAGTCTGTCTTGTACAACTCCTTTCCTCCTCACTGCTAATCAGTGACTGCTAATCGTTCATACATGGCTGGGGTATTCTGTACTTGTGGCCAAATAAGGTGGAAGTGTTATGGTTTGACAGGCACCCAGAGTGCATCTTCCAACTCTAAGCTAGTGCACTCCAAACTATTTTGACTGCACACTCCATCAATAAAATTTTTTTGAGCCTACCCCTCATTTTATATACATATATATATAAACTATATACATCTATTACTGTTAATAATTTATACATTACAAAGTGTACACAAAAATAGCAACTAAAAAAAAAGGTGAGACAAAAAATGAAATAAACATTTTTTCTAATATTTTTTTAAGTTAAAAAATATGCCCCACTTTTGAGACTACTGCTTTATGCTGGTTTTTATGCTGTCTGGAATTCATGTTAAAACTGGAAATCTGTCACTTTGAGGTATTCTACTTGCACTTGATGCAAAACTGGGGGCCTGACACACACACTTTGTAAAACGACAAAAACATTTGTAAAATGTTGGCAAACATAACACCCATCTTCAAGAAGGGTAAAAAGAATGACCCCGGAAACTACAGACCAGTCAGCCTCACCTCTGTGCCTGGCAAGATCATGGAGCAGATCCTGCTGAAAGTCCTGCTAAGGCAAATGGAAAACAAACCAGAGGTGATTGGTGGGAACCAGCAGATCTTGCCTGACAAATTTAGTGGCTTTTTATGATGAAGTCACAGCGACAGTGGACAAGGGAAGGGCAGCTGATGTCATCTACCTGGACCTGAGTAAGGCATTTGACTCTGTCCCACATGACATCCTGGTCACCAAACTGGAAAAACATGGACTTGATGGATGGACCACTCGCTGGATAAGGAATTGGCTGGATGGTCGAACCCAGAGAGTGGTGATCAAGGGCACAATGTCCACCTGGAGACCAGTGACAAGTGGTGTCCCTCAGGGGTCAGTGCTGGGACCAGTGCTGTTT
>VWZE01017661.1:377114-463408 GCA_013396675.1 Eubucco bourcierii
AATACAGAAACACAACTCCCCTCCCAGAAATCAGAGACCCCAGAAGGGGTGCCCAACCACCCTTTCACCTTCTCCCCACCCCTGCACCTTACCCCAAGGTTTTGCCTTATGCACAAGGTGAACTTGTAGGATCGGCCAGGGGGGTTAGAAGAAAAGTGGTTAGTGAAGATTAATCAGCAGAAAGAAGCCAGAAGCCAGACCACCCCAGATGCTGTGCCCCTACAGACTGACTGCCTTATCTAATGTTTTGAGTTCTTTTCTTAAACATCTCAGCAAGCCTATGAGTGAAATAGACATCACCATGTTTTCCTTTTACAGCCTATAGTGTAATTTTCTCTATTAAAATATTCCAATTAGCCTGAAACCAGCACAGTCACCTAGTCCAAGCCCCCCTACAGTAAGCAGGGACATCTTCAGCTTGCTCAGAGCCTTGTCCAATCTGACCTGCAATGTTTCCAGGGATTAGGCACCTACCACCTCTCTGGTCAACCTGTGGCAGTGTTTCAGCACATGCATGGTAAAAATTTCTTCCTTACATCCGCTCTAAATTTTCCCTCTTTTAGTTTGAAACCATCACCCCTTCTCTTGTCACAACAGGTCCTGCTAAAAAAAACCGCTCTCCCCGGCTTCCTTATCAGCCTTTTTAACTACTAAAAAGCTGCAATAAAGTCTCCCCACAGCCGCCTTTTCTACAGGCTGAGCAATCACAACACTCAGACTGTCCACATAGCAGAGGTGTTCTAGTCCCCTGATCATCATCATAGCCCTCCTCTGGACCCACTCTAACAGGAAACAGTGCTTAATATGAGGAGGTGCTGCTCTCAGCTGAGAGTTGGCTCATTTGTGCTGCAGTAAATGCAAGTGCACTCATGCCCATCTGTTCCATAGCTCCATTTGCTGCTTGGCTTGTTGTGTTGGTACGACCCTGCTTCAAGACTTTGGACATGCCGTGACTGCTACTCTAGAGACCCAGACTTCTACAAGCTCCAAGTTTGGTGCAGAATAACACTTCTTAGGAATGTCCTGATTGAGCAGAAGTTTGGAAGGTGACATCTGCACTGAGAAGTTTATTTTTGTTGTTGATAAAAGTGTCAGAGTTTACTGTCCTGTACTCAGGATGGTAACTGAGTAGTTTCAAATCTATTTTTTCTTCTTTCAGGGGTAACTTATGTAAATGCGGATACCCTGAAAATCAACATATAGAGGGCACTCAGATTAATACCAATGAAAAATGGAACTACAAGAAGCACACTAAGGAACTTCCTACTGATGCTTTTGGGGACATTCAGTTTGAAAACCTGGGGAAAAGAGGAAAGGTAAGTGACTGTGTGAAAGGTATACATCAGGCTCCCGTTAGGTGCACTGTATTCAGAGTATTGAACTCAGTGCCCATGGAAGCCCATGAAAAGCAAGGAAGGTGAAACAAAAGTTGATTTTATTCTGATAAGAACGAAAGTTTTTAGCCTACGAAGGAGACAAACTGGTTTCTCAAGCTCTGATAATAGGTAACAAAAAATAATTTCTTCTGTGTTATTTGTTTCATAGGCTGATGATGAGAAAGAAAAGACATTATCTGTTTCCAAGCATGGAGGAAGAATGGGTGAATGAGGGTGATGCTCAATTACAATTTTTCTTTCTCCATTACTACAAGCCTGTAACACAATTTTGAAGTCCTGTGCAAGGAGGAAATAATTTAAAAAGAGGTCTATGATATCTCATGGGTACTCTGTGCCCTGACTATGTCAGTGTGCAGTTAGTGGCCATTTCATGGTCCTTGTTTATATAGAAATGTTATGGTGCTGAGGAGCAGCTTCGTACCCTTTTATCTATCTTTAATGGCGAGCTTAACCTGGTAAGCTTAAGTGCCTGAATAAACAAGGTCTTGGTAGAGATCCCTTGTTCTTGACTGTCTGACTTTAATGTGAAGGCAAGGCTGGATTTGGAACATTGCATCTTTCCAATGTGGACTAACTTCTGCTTTGGAAAGAAAATGATATGAGATCCAGTGCAACTTTTGAGACAGGAGCATGTGTATCATTCTTTATCTTTGATGGTGCAGCAGGATCTATGACATCATAACTGTAGGGATTTCATATCTTTAGGAATGAAAGGTCTGTCTTCAGTGCAGAAGCTACATGTTCCTTATTGCAACTCCATAAAATCGTCGCTCATGCTTTGTAATGTCTTTAACATGTCATCCAGCATCTTCCTACAAAGCTTGCTGACCTACATCACCTTCCTCACTAGCTGCTATGTGTGCAGACCGTTGCAGTCTGTGGATATATACTCTCCTTTCCATGCAGTTGTATCTTAGGCTTTAGGCTGGAGATGTTGTGGCATGTGAGGTCTCTTCCAACCTTACCATTCTGTGATTCTATGTGGGAATGAGGCTGTTGTGGCATACACCCTCAAAGAAGAATGTTGTTTAGAAGGGGTCTCCAGAGTTTTCTAGTCAAAACCCTTACTCAAAGCATATCCACAGAGATGAGCTTGTTCAGGCCCATAACTGATTGAATATTATTTCCCAAGGAGGAGATCCTACAATGATGGTAAATTCACTGGGGATGGAATTTCAGAGAGGTTATTTTGTATGTTTTCTGCTTTCCTGTGTTTTCCCTTGGTGTGAGGACAGTGGAGGAGTGGAAATAAGCGAATAGTTGGTATTGCTGTTTCTGATTATTTACACTTGATACTATCTGAGGAGTCAGACGTGGATGAAGTCATCTGCCTTTTCTGAATGACTGATATTTTACCACCAGCACAACTTGTTTGAGACCATCAAAACAAATAAGGAAAATCAGAGCATGCTGTATAAATTAATCTGGTTTTATGCCAAGTAGCAGAAACAGGCATTTTGGTAGGAAATAAGACTGAAGGTTTTGAGTAGTGTTTAAACAGATCCAAGTACTTAATCTATTTCTTGAAGCTTCATACTACTTTGTTGTAAGCTCTTGCATACATTTACTGAAAGCAGAAATAGTTCACTGTACTGCAGCAACACTGAGTTCTAAAAGCTTAAATGTTCTTTCCTTAGCTTGTGCCCCACTTCCCACCTTGAAAATCAGTTTTTGTGCTCATAGTTGTTTTTTGAGGACTTTCAAGGCCACTGTGGAGTTTCAGTGCATACTTTATTGAATTACAACTTATAAGTCTCCTAATCCATCCCATCAACACACTGGCTGGAGTTACAGCTCTATTGTGCCTTCTTATTACCTATACCACAAGGCACCTGCTGATCTTAAATACTGCAAAATATTTTCTCTTGACCTCATGCACAACGAGGAGGACTTCAAACCCAAGACAGCCTAAGAATTGCTGGCTATTATTAGTGAGAGGTGGGAAGTTTTATACCCTGCATCATGCTTTTAAGGACAGATGAGTCCTAAAACGTTTGGTGAAGAAATATTAGATGTAAACAGACCAATAAAATCTCTACACTTTGTAAGTCCCACTTGCTTATTCTATATTTTTTTCTGCAGCATTGCTCAGATCTTGTAACATCCAAGAACATTGCAGTTGCTGTATTTTATGTTCTGGTAACCATCCATTTGAAAAATGCTTCTCTCAATACCTTTCTGAGTTCAGCTGCTGGATCGCTTTGGCATTGCCTGTGTTGGAGTTGTATCGGTCATGGCTGTGGTGCACCAATTGGTTGTACCAGCAGATGGCGCCGTTGTACCTCGCAGACGCAAAAAATAGACTAAGCTGAGAGTTTCATCCGCTTGAGTAAAAGCCTCGCCAAGGACTCGAGGGGGCAATTTCCACTCATTTTCACGGAATGAAACTTCAGTGTTTGGAGTTCTGCACAGCAATGATGTATGAGCACAAAATGTGCTGTATGGGTAATTCAGCATCTTTTGTGTACTTGCTTTACATAGATGAAAAGAACTTGTATTGCTGAAAACAAGTCATCCAAGTAGAAATCTTAATGGAGGGAAGATAATAATTCAGGTACAAGGTACTCTGTGTCAGTAGGATTTAGGAGAAATGCCTTCTAACTGCAGAGCTAACAAGATTTGCTGTGGAACACTTTATTTTGCTGGCAGACTCCCTCTTTTCTACGCAGAACCCTCTTAGAAAGCCACCCAGGTCTTCATTCATGTGCTGATGCTTTAGGGCAGAAGATGTGGGAGACCCTTAGTCCTCCTATGTAGCTACCGGAGCGTGTTAGACTTGGGCTTGCCCTTCTGCAAATACTGGCCAATCTACACAAAGTTACCTATGGTTCAGGTCCAAACTACTCCTTTCTGTCCCTGGAATGGATTGTACAGCCATGACCGTTTTCCAAAAAGCCTATCACACTAAACTACTCCCAGCAATGAAATTGCAAAAAGGCTATTGAATTGCAGAGCAAGACAAAGCCAGAGAGCCTTTTACATAAATGGAGACACAGTAGTTCCACCTGAGGTCAGATTAACCGTCTAATGTGTTTTTTGACATACAGTATTCAAGCTTTACTACATGTTTGATAAGATCATGTGTTATGGTTAAGGTGCTGTTATGGTTATCTTATAATAGAGACACTATGCCCACAAAGCCTAGAATTTCTAGTCCATCAAGGCTTTAGCAGCCTAATCATTAGTTATTATTATTATTAGTTTCCTTACAACAATGCTACCACTGATCCACAATCTAAACTATAAATAGCATTGTTACCAGAAACTTCCTTGGTGGTGTATCCATCTGTGATGGTTTGGGAGTTCCCTGCCTTCCCCCCCCCATTTGTAAAATGACCCAGGCTAGAACTCATCAGACTGGAAGTGAAGGACTGAAGCTCTATTTACAGCTCAGCACAATGTGCAAGCAGATATTTACACTATAGACAGGAATAGTTACAGAAATATACAAGTTAAAGATAATACAGAAACACAACACCCCTCCCAGAAATCAGAGACCCCAGGAAGGGCTTCCAACCACCCTTCCACCTTCTCCCCACCCCTGTACGTTACCCCAAGGTTTGACTTATGCACAAGGTAAATTAGGAGGATCGACCAGGGGCGTTAGAAGGAAAGTGGTTAGTGAAGATTAATTGGCAAAGAGGACCCAGACTCTAGACTACCCGAGACGCTGTGCCCCCAGAGAGAGACAGACAGACTGCCTTATCTGTGTTTTGGTTTATTTTCCCAAACAATCTCAGCAAGCGTATGAGTGAAGTAGACATCATCATGTTTTCTTTTCACAGCCTATAGTGTAATTTTCTGTATTAAAATATTCCAATTAGCTTCAAACCAGCACACCATCCTTTCAATGTTCCTCTGAATTCCAAGGTCAATGGTCTTACTTTCCTCCAGTGGAAGGTGAGTTTATTGTGCCTTGTTGTAGTAGGAGAATAAAGGTGCTTAAGAGAAAGGAGGGAAGCCTTCATCATCACTTCATCTTTTGCCTGCTGGCTGTTGAAATAAGACTGATTGTACCTTAGCAAAGAAGATGAGCTCTCTGGGAACAGATCTGAATTGCTATTTATCTCTTGCTCCACTTGTGTTCTTATTTTCTGTCACCCAAGTACATCCGTTTGTCGTGCGATACAGACTCCGAAACACTCTATGACCTGATGACCCAGCACTGGCACCTGAAAACCCCTAACCTCGTCATCTCGGTCACTGGGGGTGCAAAGAACTTTGCGCTCAAGCCCCGCATGCGTAAGATATTCAGCAGGCTCATCTACATTGCCCAGTCCAAAGGTAAAGGTCTCCATACGTGTCTCTATTGCCTATAATGTTATTGGAGCGATAGCAACTCAAAGGGCCATCAGGGAAGTGGAAGATTTGGGTTGTTTCTGCTTCTGGAATCTTCTTCTCTGGAGATTTTCAAAACCTGCCTGGATGCATTCTTGTGCAAACTACCCTAGGTGATTCTGCTTTGGCAGGGGGGTTGGATTTGATGATCTCTGGAGGTGTCTTCCAACCTCTAATATTCTGTGATTCTGGCTGGTGCACTTGAGGGAAATGTGACCTAACATCTTGGAAGTAAGAGGGCTGAGAGACAGCCACTAGACGCCCATGGTAAAGCAAGGTAAATTGTGTAGCATCTTTTGTGCTTAGCTGAAGAATATGTATTTCTTCTGAGGTGAGGTCTTGGGAGGGGGTTTTGATGTTTTGTCTTACAAGGTAATGCATTAGGAGGATGGATGTTTCACAGCATTCCCCCCAGTTTATTGGATGTTGTCCCCAGGGGCCTGGATTTTCACAGGAGGCACACATTATGGGCTGATGAAGTACATCGGGGAAGTGGTCAGAGACAACACCATCAGTCGGAGTTCAGAGGAGAATGTGGTGGCTATTGGTATAGCAGCCTGGGGCATGATTTCCAACAGAGAAACTCTGATTCGCACTGGAGATAATGATGTAAGAAATATGTATGGGTTTGTGGGGAAGCAAACAGGAGGCTTGGCTGTCAATTGTACAGGTTATCCCTGACTGACCACTGCTGTGCTAGGCTGATGCTAGCAGCTACGTGATGACTGAGTTGAGTGGTCAATCAAGCTCTGCTTGTATGCCTGGCAAAGCAGACCTCAGCAGAAACTTTGGAGCAAAACTAGAACTGGGTAGATTCAGATTGGATGTTAGGAAGAAGTTCTTCACCATAAGGGTGATGAAACACTAGAACAGGTTGCTCAGGGAGGTGGTGGAAGCCTCATTCCTGGAGTCTTTAAGGCCAGACCAGATGTGGATCTGAGGAGCAAATACATGAACCTACTGGTGCTGTTATGGATCTTTCTCATTGACACTGTTGTCCTGTGTGTACACTGGCATAGCTCCTCATCTCTTTTGTCCACTAGATAGCATGTAATATGTTGAAAGCCATCCCGCTAGATAAATAAAAGCAGTTTTCTGAGTACTCTAAGGAGGTTTGAGAGTGGAACTAGATGATCTCAAGAGGTTCCTTTGAACCTAAGCAATCCTGTGAAGACTTGAAAGTAATCTTGCCACAGATTTCATGTGGCTGAAGGAAGCATGCATCATTTAACAGGATTTCTGGAAGGACTAAACTGTTGCAAATAACTTTCACTGTTCCATTGGCTGAAATGAAGTTAAGGGAGTATCATAGTAAATCAGGCCACTTTTAGAACGCATTTGGTTAGAAGAGACCTTTAAAGGTCATCTAGTCTAACCCTGCTGGGCACCTTTAACTGGATCAGGTTGCTCAGAGCCCCATCAAGCTTGACCTTGAATGTCTCCAGGGATGGGGCCTCCAGCATCCTGCTCTAGCACTCTGATAGTAAAGAACTTCTTCCTAATGTTCAATCTAAGTCTACCTTGCTCTAGTTTAAAACCATTGCCCCTCATTCTATCAAAAGAAACCCTTGTAAACAGTCCCTCTCTGGCTTTCTTGTAGACCCCCTTCAGGTAGTGGAAGGCTGCTACAAGGTCTTCCCAGAGTCCTCTCTTCTCCAGACTGAACAACCCCAACTCTCTCAGCCTGTGTTTGCAAGAGATGTGCTTCAGCCCTCTGATGATTTTTGTGGCACTTCTCTGCCTACTGAAGCAGGTCCATGTTCTTTTTGTGCTGAGGGCCTTAAAGCTGGAAAGAAAAATTTTCTCTGCAAATAATTATGCTGTGCTTATGTTTGGTGTTTTTGTGCTGTGTTCTGCTGCTGTTGGAACTGACAGTGAGCAGAACTCAGTGTCAGACTCCTGAGTAACAAGGAGCAGTTGGTGGCTAGTCATGTCATTGCCTTGCCCTTCAAGGCTTGTGCATGTTTTGTCCTTGGACCTCTGTTAAACACTGTGCTTGTGCTTCTAGGGGTATTACTTGGCCCACTACATAATGGATGATCTCAAGAAAGACCCCCTCTATTGTCTGGATAATAACCACACCCATCTCTTACTGGTGGATAATGGCACCCATGGGCACCCAACGATAGAGGCAAAAGTCCGTACTCAGTTAGAAAAGTACATTTCGGAACGGGTTATCCCAGGTAGGTGTGGGCATCAGGTTGCAGACTTCTTTCCCCTTAGTCCTTACATGTTTTGGGGCTGATATACAGTGATTTATTTATTTCTGTATTTATTTTTTAAACAAAGGAGTCATGGTAGTATCCCCTGGATACTGAGCTGGAAAGGAAGTGTTAACTGAATTGCATCTTGAGCACTTTCAGGAGCAACCAGCCCTCTTTAGAGCAATATCCTTCCCCTCCCCTTTTTTTCTTTATATAGAAATGGTCTTTTGTGGGACACAGCAAATGATCCTGTTTAAGCCATTCCACACAGCCCTACCATCCCTTCCCGCTGGGCTATCTGTTGGGATCTGACTCTTCTACATACTTCCCACCTGTCATTGAATTCCATGTAGCTGAAGCACAGATACACAAGAGCTGAAATTCCCTAAAACATTAATGTGTGAGGCTGATCAATCCATCTGCAACCTGATCCAAAATAGTTTCTCTTGCAGACCCTTCTTTGCAAAAAAACCCCACAAACAAACAAAAACCCCCACAACAACAATAACAACAACAACAACAAAAAAAAAAACCCCAACAACAACAACAAAAAACCCCAACAAACAAAAAACCAAACAACCAAAAACCAAAAAAGCCCTGACAGGAAATTCTTAAACAGCTTTTTTTTGGGGGTTACTGTGGGATTTGGGGTTATCTTTATCTATTTGTTTATTCCTTTTATCTATTTGTTTGTCTATTTGTTTGTTCCTTTGTTTATTTCTGTTTTTTACTGGTTATATTAGATGAAGCATACTTGCTGTTAGTCATGATGAAGAACCCAGAATCATTACAGAGCTTGGTATATCTCTCAAACGTTAGCTCTAGGGGTTATGGGATTTTTAAATCAGAGGTTCTGAATCTTCAACTTGTGATAAGAACCTTGGACCTAGAGTCAGTGGTCAAAGCAGTAGGGAAATACAGGAAAATCACATTTGGGAACTTGGGAGCTAGTAAAAATTCTGATTGCTGTGAGGGAAAAAAAGCATCTGTTAGAGAAAGTTGTCTGAAGCCAACTGTGCAGAATGTTAATGAAAGCTGATTTTTTCATTAAAACCAGGAAGAACTGTTTTAATAGATTTGGAAAAATCAACAGAGAACTAGTGTCAGAGTGTTTGCATGAGCTGTGTGGAAATTCTTTCACAGTACCCAGGAAAAAGAAGTTGCTCAAATTGCACTAATTGGTTGAATATTTTTCCCTTTTTCTCCCCTTTTTTTTTTAAAAAAATTTTTTAATTAAATCTTTTGGCATGTTTCACAGAATCTAATTATGGTGGGAAGATTCCAATTGTCTGTTTTGCCCAAGGTGGAGGGAAAGAGACTTTGAAAGTAAGTTTGTTTCTTTTACTTATTTCCTGGACCAACACTAGGCATATTTGTCATATTTAAAACAGATTACTCCACAAGCAACTTGACAAAGTAGACAGACATACGGTCCTATTATTTACTAAAGCTTGCCTAGCACTTGCCACATAAAGACCTTGCTTTCAATTGCATTGAAGCATATAAATTATAAATTTTGGGTTGGTTAATGTTTCCCATGCAAAGTTTCTCCCTCTGACTGACATTCTGGGAAACTGTTGGCTGTGACAGTTCAGTTATCCCAGTTCTTCCGTAACAAATCCAGCACAAAAATGTTTGGGTTTTGTGTTTATTGAGCAGCAAAGACTCTTGCATCTTTGCCAGTCATGTAGTTCTTGTTCTTTCTTATACAAATGTGCTTAAATGGTGGTTTGGGAAAACTTGTCTTGCTCAGTGGGGATTAGTGCTTTCTTGTAACAAAGAGGGAAGACCAGCTGTACTGGAGATGCTTGAGCTCAGAGCTCACTTGAACTGACTTGTGATTGTTGCTCCTGAGAACTGTGGCCTACAACTAGTTTAAAACTAGGCAGCTGAGCAAGGCAGGAGGGCTCTGCTGATTATGCTCCTTCAAAGCCTAGAAAGTGAGGGAGCAGGCATCATCTTCAAATAGATGACAGATGGGAAGAGGATGTGTAGACTGGAGAATGCGGAAAGTTGCTTGAAACAAGATACTTAGGTGATGCTTAGAGAAGGGACTTCTGGATATGCCTCACCGTTAAACCTCAGGATTGTTACTTCCCTGTCCACCTTGCAAGAGTGAAGATGAGTGGCCTGAGTGAGGAGGATGTGACTAGAGAAGCAAGGAGACCTGGCACCAGGGAATTTAAAGTAAGCAGAACGTGCTATCAGGTGGTGTGGGATAGGAACAGTGAGTAAAAAGTAACCTGAATGGCAAGAAGAGCTGATAGAGTCTGTGCTGAAGGACTTTGAGAAAAGAGACTGGATTTTGCAAGACATTCATGCGTGATGAAGAGCTTGTGTCAGTCTCTGAATCAGTAAAATTGAAGCAGGATGAAGGGTGGTGAAGCACTGGCACAGGTTGCCTAAGGAGGTGGTAGAAGCCTCATCCTTGAAAACATTAATGATTAGGTAGGATGGGACCTTGAGCAACCTGATCTGGTTAAAGATGTCCCTGCTTTAAAGGTTACTTCCAACTCAAACTGCTATATGATTTCTTTTGAAGGGGTAATCTTGGGGCTACCTGATCTGACCAAAACAGTGCTGTTAATAGTGAGGTGAATCAAACAGACTT
The DNA here is from genome assembly GCA_013396675.1 of Eubucco bourcierii. Taxonomy (NCBI): domain Eukaryota; kingdom Metazoa; phylum Chordata; class Aves; order Piciformes; family Ramphastidae; genus Eubucco; species Eubucco bourcierii. The sequence goes on from VWZE01017661.1 coordinate 387,665, forward strand.
AGTAGCTATCTCATCAGAATGAAGAAAAACCTTGTTAAATCAAATCCATAACTCCTAGCAAGAGGTTCCTCTGAAAAGTAATGCATGATAGTTCAGTTAAGAGTCCATGCTGGTCTCTAGGTTATTTATTGGTGTTACTACTACACAGAGATGTTCTTGTCTACCTTCCTGCTTAATTATAGGTGAAGCCATTTTCTCAAGAATAAATTGAGTCTCTGATCAGCCCAGAGTAACACAGCAGCTTCCATGTTGGGAGCATCTGTCCTTATCATGCCTTGGCCTTAGCAGTGTTGGTCAGGGAAAAGTTCCTCTTTCTCAGCTTCTGTGACTGGTGCATGATGACAAAAATCAGCTTTAGTACAGGAGAAGTAAAACTGTCTTGCACTTCTGTGATACAAAACATGCCCTTTACTTGTACTCCTCTTAAGAAAACCACTTTGATCTAACTGGTAAGAAAAAGCCTCTTATTCTTGTCATGGACCCACTATCCAATTGACAGCAGTAAAGTGCGTTCATGGGTTTAATGGCTTCAAGTTGCAGTTTTGTTGCTGCTGTTGTTGCAAAACTTCAGAGAGCCACTAGATGTTCTGCCTTTCCAGTGCTTGAGGATAACTTGCATTGATTCCCTTTGTACAATTTGTTGGCAGACAGTTTGTAACCTGGTGACTCTCTTCTCAATGATCATGAAGCAAATGAAATGAAGGTTGCCTGTCATGGACTTTGAAACAGGAGGACTAATGATCTTTCCATCACGATGTTCTCATGATGCCACAGAAGTCATCTCTATGTAAAAGCTGCTGCTTGTGTCTCCAGCAAGTAAAGCTGGAGTCCTTGTTCTCAGCTGTGCTGTTACTTGAGCAATGCTCCACCATAAACCAGTGATGGCTGTAGCTAGGTAGTGTTGGAATGGGTCCTAAATGCCATTTCCACTTGGCAATTTTCCTGATCTGCTAATCAACTCTAAAATTTGGCAGATAGCAATTTCTGTGTTTCTGTGAGGCTCTTTGCAGCCCCCTGTCATTAGATGAATGCTAGTTTAAAGTGTTGTCATTGGTAAGGTGTCAGTGGGTAGCAATAAAATACTGTTCTGGATTATGGGCTTCTGTTTTTCTCACCTAATCAAACCTTCAGTCTCTAGCCTTTCATACTGAATAACACAGTCAGGCTTCAAGTGATCACCTCTTCCTCTCTGACTCCTTAGTCTATCAATGTGGCCATCAAGAGTAAGATTCCCTGTGTTGTGGTAGAAGGCTCTGGCCGAATCGCTGATGTTATTGCTAGCTTGATGGAGGCAGAAGGCACTCTTGCTTCTTCATGTGTCAAGGAGAGCTTGCTCAGGTATCTGCCTCGTACTATTTCCAGGCTCTCAGAAGAGGAGACTGAAAGCTGGATCAAATGGGTAAGTGTGTGCTACCATAGGGATCTAGCAAGGCTGGGAATGGGAGGTGGAGGAAATTGGAGGTGAGGAGCAACTAGTGACTTCCAAACTATGGATGTTGCTGTCAGGTGGTGTGTATAGGATGTGCAGTGCTTCTTGCCTTGACATATCCATCAGGATTTAGAAAGAAAAAATCCATACTTTTGTGACTTACATGGACTGGAACAAAGGGAAGTGGGAGCCTTTTGGAAAGGTAGCAATGCCTAGGTGCGGCAAAGCCAAGACAAGATGTATTGTAACTGTGTGCTTCCTCTACACTTGCAGCTCCTCTGGCTGCTGGATGTGTCACTTGGCTGATGTGCTGGTGTTGATGTTGCAATTCCTTTGCATGCTTTGTGAAATTGCAGAAATTGGAGATCCGACGAATTGTGACTCACAGTGCTAAATCCTGCTGAACTGCTCAGAGACAAAGTGTTATTGCTGCTGCCCCAGGGACTTTTAGATTGTATTGATTTTACTTCAGGATTCTCTCATTTGTTCCAAAAGTTCTTGTCTGTCTTCCTTCACCCCTTAAATTATTGTGCAGGACAGATTTCCCTTAGAGTAGATGTGAGAAGTTCAGGACTAGAGGCTTGGTTGCTGTTTCACAACAGCAGCCTGCCTACACCATCTCTACCGGGATTCTGTTAGCGTTGACTTACTAGTCCTGTGCACATGGGATACAGTTGAACGTACAACAGTGCACAAACACCAGAAAGTTCTGATTGTGCTCTTTTTTGCCTCTTTGACCGGGTAGATCCTTCAGGATTGTAGTCACTGTTGTGATCCTGTAGGTAACTGCTTGTTACAAGAGTGTTTTCTGGAAACTGGGCCGACTGGAGAAGTGAGGAGAGCATCTGCTGTCTTGGGTTGCTTGGGTCAGTCGTGGAAAATGGTTGTAACTCTTGGGTTACCTGACCTTCAACTGGACTTGGTTTTAGATATACTCTTGCTCTTCTGGATAGAATCACCTGGTTGGAAAAGACCATAAGATCACTGAATCCAACCATAACCTACATCTCTTGTACACAGAAAAAAATGGAGCTCCAGAAAAGTCTTAGTGTTCTGTGATTTTTCAGAAGTCCTAGTTGCAAGAACACTTTAGTCCAGTGAGTCATTCATTAACTTGAGCTAATTCACTTTCTCAATTAACTGCCCAATGTTTTATCCTGGGATTTATTTATTCTGTTTTCTCCTCTTGGTTAATTAACTCTTACCTTGGTTAATTAACTCTTACCTGTACTCATAGTAGGCAGTGATTATAAGTTCAAGTCTCAGTACAAATCCATAATAAAGGATGAAAAATGCTATATGGTTTTCTGTACACATAAGACCCCTTCTCTCAACCCTCTGCACCTTGCCCCTAATTAAAAAAAATTTTAAAAAAATAATTAATAACCATACCATTACAAGTTGTTTGCAGGTCCCAGAGAAGGTTCTCAAACTTTTGTATATGTTTTCTTTAATATAAACCAAGTAACTCCTGGAACTGAAGTTTAAGCAGATACTGTTTCTGGCAAGGCCTGAGTCAAATCTTTTGGTCTCAGAGCTTGGCAGAGCAAGTTCATAGGTCAATCTACAAGTTCCCCTGGGCAACCCTCTCTGCTTGACTCTGTTCTGAATAGTGGGCTTGGACTAGATCTCTAGAACTACACTCCAACTCTGCTTCTGTAATGAGGAGGTTACAGGAAAAGGGACAGCAATAGGACCTGGCCTTTAGCAGAGACAGTCCTGCAGAAGATGTGTCTGATCTTGCACTTTCAGCATCAAGACTGTAGCACCCAAATCCAGATGGCAATTTCCAGAAGGAGCTCTGCACTGGGGAGCATGGAGTTGCTGAAAGCAATTTTATCTGTGTAGTCACTCCTCACAGCTTCTGCTGAGTGGCTTTGGAGTGTATCTCCTTCTGCAGTCAAGAGTGGCTAAGGTTGTGTCTTCTGTGTGCCTGAATGAAAGTAACTGCACAAATCTTGGTTGTGTGAGAAATGATCTCAAATTTTGACAAAGTACAAGGAGGTAGAAGTTGTTCTCTAATGATATGCCAGACAGTTTTTGAAACTTGAGTTGTCACAATCAGTTTTTTCTTTGAGTTATTTCTTATTATTGAGATTATATATATATATATATATATATAAAATTTTTTTTTTTTTTGCTTATGGTATTCTGCATAGGAGAATCACAGTTATTTGCTGTATGTTCATAGGGTAATTAATCTTGTGCTTTGGTGGCTTTAAAATAAAACTCATTACTTCTATCTAGACTTGATTAAATTTTAACTGCATGAAGAAATGAGACTGATGAGAAGCAGTTTTACTATGATATGATGGGAAATTTCTTTTAAAGATACTTTAGGAGATCAGCTACTCAACAGCCTAAGATGGCTTTGAAATGGAACTTTTCATTTTTGTAGATCAAAGAAGTCCTTGAGAGCCCTCATTTACTGACAGTTATCAAAATAGAAGAAGCTGGAGATGAAATTGTGAGCAATGCCATTTCCTTTGCTCTGTACAAAGGCAAGTAATTGTTTTTCTGGTTTTTTTTTTTTTTTATGGAAAAAGATGTCTATGTATTTTATTGAACAACCTACTTTAGAGCAGTGCCATCTCACTAGAGTTAAGCCTCTGTCACAATGGGATCTTATCTTCAGCCTGAGTGCTGTGAACAGGCTATAGCAGTGTTTTGGGATCTAAGTGTGGGTGAGATCAAAGGCTTTTAGCAGAGCTTTGGGGATGGTGGGATAGCATCTCTGAGAGCTACAAGTATGCAACAGAGAGCCAGGAAACCAAGCAAAGGATCTTTCTTTTCTGTGTGTTACTGCAATGAAAAAACAACTATATATTGGTATATATCTGGATCATTGAAGAATGACTGGCATTCATCAGGAAGAGAAATAACTAGCTAATTAACACTCAATATGCAGGGCTGCTCCTAACTCTTCACTCATTCAAAATCCCAGTAACTTGCTACCATGAATAATTCAGACAAGGACTCTACTACTCCACCAGAGCATTAGTACTGGTACTCAGTGAAGGTTGCTGGCTTGAACTCATTTTGCTGTTTGTGCTTGGAGAAGCCTATGGATGGTACGGATGTTTATGACACTTTTTGTGTAGGGCTGCATTGAGGATCCTGCAGAATTTAGTGTAGGCAATGTATGACACTGAGGAGCCTGAAGGAAATGTTGTGTTCATTTTGCTTGATGAGGTGCTCCCGGTAGCTTGTTTGTGACATATGCTGAACCATAAATATGTATCTGAACCTCCAGCATCCACTAAAAACCAGTCAGGAAGATGTGCATGAGCCTGGGGAAAGATACTTGATAGGGGTCTTGTCAGGTAGAGTGTGAAAAGCAGAGACAAGTATGCCAAGAAACTCTTCTGTCTCTGGTCTTTTACCTAGAGGATTGTTCCTCCTCTGCAGCTTTCAGCACCAATGAACATGACAGAGATAACTGGAACGGGCAGCTGAAGCTGCTGTTGGAGTGGAACCAGTTAGACCTGGCCAGTGATGAGATCTTCACCAATGACCGCAACTGGGAGGTACAGACCACTTCCGGTGCAGCGATATGGGGCAGGGGAGCAGTGGGCTGAGACACACTGCGACAGCAGCCACTGTCTCAGCACCCTGACCTCCCTGATGATATGCAAGGCTACCTACTCGTCCTTGTACTGACATCAGTGATTGTAAAGGTTATCTGCCCATTCCAGAAGTACTCTATGCTAACCAACAAAGGCAATTGCACACACCTGATTCTGGTGTAAACGTGGCAGCATAAAGGAACATGTGGCAGTTACACACGTACATCAAGCCCTTAGGTAAGCTTTGTTTGTCTTGTGTGCCCTAATATTCACTTCTCCATTTCTTCCTAGTCTGCTGACCTACAGGATGTCATGTTCACAGCCCTAGTGAAAGACAGGCCCAAATTTGTCCGTCTCTTCCTGGAAAACGGCTTGAATCTGAGGAAGTTCCTTACCACGGAGGTCCTTAGAGAGCTGTACACAAACAACTTCAGCAGCCTGGTGTTCAAAAACCTACAGATTGCAAAGAACTCCTATAATGATGCACTTCTCACTTTTGTGTGGAAGATGGTCGAAGACTTCCGAAGAGGTCTCAAAAGAGATGACAAAAATAGCAAGGATGAGATGAAGATACATCTTCAAGTAAGTGATGAGCAGTTGGATTTCACTATGTGTCCTCTGAAAGAAAAAAAATAAAATAACCATTGTCTTTTCTTTCTGGCATAGCAGAACTTGCTTTAACATTCTCCATTTCCATTTCACATACTGCCCTATTTTACAAATGCATGTAAGGGTCATTTAACCACACAAAAAATGTGGGAGCTTATTTGGGTGTTGAGTTGAAATGTTTCCTATTAGCACAATAAATGCTCTAATTATGTTTGGAATGTATATCAGTAGAAGTTCAGAGTCCAGTACAGAAGTGCATAAGGGATTTGGACTCTTTTATATTTTGGTACACTCTTGTATGTTAAACCTTACTTGCTCGCTCCAAGGATGTTGAGCACTTTCTGGACTTGTCAGGTAAAACCACACTATCAGAGCTCAGCAGGTCAAAACATTACATCTAAAATGAGTTTCAAAACTGGAACATGGGTATCAGATAGGAAGCTTTTTAAATCAGTTGTTGACTTCAGAGAGATAGTGCAACACAGGGCACTCCAGGAAAGCTTGGTTTGAAAATGCTGATTAGCTGTGAGTTTCCAGCAAAGTTTGTTACTCTCTGAAGGTACATTGCTCAGGAGTCATTTTGTGATGGCTTTGCCATGGTTAGGTGTGAATAGGTCTAATGCAAAAATGATAGTGTTATAGAAATTTTTTAAGTTCTTGTGAAGCTTAGGGTCTTCCTTAAAGCTGTGTTAGCATAAAACTAGTATTCTTTTCAGAAGATCTTCATCTGTGTTTACTAAACACAAACTGTCAACTTTGACCCAAATAACTTTTAATGGCTACTCCAGGAAGAAAAGGGAGACTGCTTCTTCCACACCACATAGGATAATATAAGACCTAACTTATATTAGTGTGTGCCAAATACCAGATAGCCAAGAGAGGATCAGTGGGCTGGTTGTAAAAGGAAGAAAACATGAAAATAGGAGCTTGGCAGGCTAGGATTTGTTACAGTTGAAAGCAGTTTATCGACCTTAGGCCTGAAGAGTTGGTGCTCTTTATTTCAGGATGAGTGTCCCATCACAAGACACCCGTTACAAGCTCTGTTCATTTGGTCAGTTCTTCAGAACAAGAAAGAGTTGTCTAAAGTAATTTGGGAGCAAGTAAGTTGAATTCTCCTTTATATCTCATTGCAAACAGCATAGTGGTGTTCCTTGTCCATTATCTGTAGGCCTTTGAAGGCATTGGGTCTATCTTTAAACACAAATCCACAAGAGATAATTGCTAGTTGACTCTGAAGGAGGTTTAATGTCACCCATTTTGGGTTTGGGTATGGATTTCATACTTCTGTTTCTAATGTCATGTGAGAGTCTACACTCCAAGGTAGCTTTTAGCTATAGTTGTATGTTCTCATCTCTGTTCAAGACCAGATACTGAGTTTCCACCCATTGCACACTATGGATGTGTTCTGATCCCAGATATTTCATAGAAATCTGTTTCTAACTTTCAGTGCAATCACCAAACACGTAATTTGCAGGCTATAAATGTGAGGCTAATTCAAGCACATCTGATGTATGCTTGCATTCATATTGATCTTTGTGTCTGAAACAGAGTGCTTCTTACCTGCACGTGTAGCTGTTTTGAAAGAAATGCACCAACATAGTCTACGAAGTTCTAGGTACACCCAGCTGGTTCAGTCTGATGGACAGGGAAAATGGTAGTGTAGCTCATGACATCACAGACCCTCTTCTGTGAATTTTCATGCAGAGAGGCAAAGCCACATATATAACAATTAAATGTAAGACCTTTTCAAACGAGTCATAAAGTTGTTATCAAACTAGTATATTGACGGATACCATTTATTTTGTGGAAGTGGATTTTCATTTACCAGTCATGACTGAGAATTGAGTAGCTGCTGCAAAAAGGGGTGCAATTTTTAAAGAGGTCACATTCCTTTTCCAGATGGCTTTCCATGACTTAACTCTCTCTCCGCAGACCAGAGGTTGTACACTGGCCGCCCTCGGAGCCAGTAAGCTCCTGAAGAGCATGGCAAAGGTGAAGAATGATATAAATGCTGCTGGTGAGTCTGAGGAACTTGCTAATGAGTATGAGACAAGAGCAGTAGGTAAGTGTCTTCTTAAAGTCCTTTAGAAATTTAATAGGATGGGTCAGAGACCAGGAAATAGTTTCCTTTCTTGGCACATTACTTGTTTTAGCGAGTCTCCAAGTCTGGTGTGTATCAACGATTGCACAGTGATGCTTTTATTTTGTGTGAAGCAAAACCAATAACCTTCCTGGTTTTGTTCAGCAAAATGCAAAGTAACTCATTCAGTTTGCCTGCAATGCTGCCCAGAAATACAGCTTGAATTTTAAAGAAGAAAGATGACGTCTCAAACGGAAGTGGAAAGAAAGCTTTATTTAGAAAACTAGATACTCCACATTAAATGCTTCCTCTTAATGTCAAAATGTGATTTTTGCTGCTTGGAATTTTCTGCTACACCATCTGTTCCCAGTAGGAACTCTATGGCTTATCTGAACAGGTTACCTCCAGAGGTGGGTGTTGTGGGGGCTTTTTATGGGGGTAGAAAATTCCATTCATTGGGAAGAAAAACTACCTAGCTCTAATGGTAGGACTGAACAAGAAAGGAACACAGAAACTATAAGGGCAACACAAGATAAGGGAGGTTTTCTGCATGAGTGCTGGTAGTATTCAGGTTGAGAAAAGCCACCTATCAAATTTGCAGGAGTACTTTTGGGACATGAGAATAAATTGCAGGTAAAAAGCAGATGAATTCCTAAATTCTGAACTGCAAAATCCTTATTCTAAGACAACAAGCATACAGTTGCTCATTAAGACTTTGGGTCTAGCTCAGTTATTTTTCTTGCTTTCTATGACTTTCAGTTTTTCTTGTTGCAAGGACTGTCAATAACTCAGAACTAAGCCCCTGCAGTGACCAATGGTTTCTTAATTTAATGAGGATAATGGGTGATGGGAAGAGTAGAGGGATGTTCTGGTTTTTTTAGGACTTCAGTTCCAGAGTGATAATGCTAATGTGTCTCAGTGACCAGTTATCCTGCAAATTATTCAGAGAAACATGTAAAAGAAACCCATCACAGCTGGCAGGTAATAAAGCAGAAGTCAACTGGTAGCAACCACAGCTTAAAAGTCAAGCTTACCTGTTGTGCAGGACTTTGGTTCCTAAAGTTGGAGGGAGATGTAACATGGTGCTTTTTCTGGGACTTCTTGTCTTGCTTGATGCAGAGAACAGTGAGTTTGTAACTGTACTACTGCCCAGAAATCTGCTGTCACCACCATTAATCTGGTTGGTGACAGGTAAAGTGTGATAGCCCTTGGGTGGAATAGGAGCCCACAGAAATGTTGCAGGAAAGGGCTTTTGTAAGTCTCTATTCCAGTCTTGCCATTGAGGTGGGGGTACCACCAGGAGTGAATCAGTTCAGTCATAGCTTTGTTTAGCCAAATCCTGAAATTCTCTCCAGATGGCTATTGTTTTATTGCTCCTAAGAGCAGGCTGTGCTTGTTCCTTTTTTGGGGCTCATGGAAACTAGACTGACCTCTTGAACCTGAGCCTTATTTTTGTTTGTGTGTCTATCAGCAAATATATTTCACTGTCCACCAAGGAGTGGATCAAGGCCACACTGTGAAAATATCCTGCCTGTTACCTGACAGTGTCTCCTATTTTATGAAGTGAAAATTGCTTAACAGAGTTTCTTAGAGGTATTCACATTCCTCAGGCCTGAGTATATAGCAAGACACTGAGAAGTGAACAGGTCTCATTGAAATTTATCAAGATCTATCTGCATATTACAGTCTGTTGCTGTAATGGGAGGATAAGCACATACAGCAACACAACTGTTACTGAAATGCCTGGGGAGGTGTCTGTTGGATAGAATTGCTTCTAGTGAAGCCTGGTGGGTTTTACAAGAGGCTGGCTTGCTGGGCAGTTTTTCTCTGCCACAGACACACCAACAGAATGGCTTTTAAGTGGGAAACATCCAGAGTGTCAACAATCTTTGGGCAGAATAAGATGCTTGTGAAAGTTCTAAAACAGGTCTGCCCTCATTGTTCAACCCTACTGCTGCTATGGGACTACTGAGACTGATTTTTAAGTCATTAGATCGGTGCTAAATAAAGGACAATAAGATGGTATAATGACTCATGCACGTGGGAGAAGTTCACATTTTTCACTCCTGGTTTTTTTAGTGCAGAACTCAACCTAACACTCTCTCTGTGTGAGCTGGTTTGCTATTACAGATTTCCATCCAGGTATGAATTCTGTAGGAAAGCTTAATACATGCAAGTGAGGTTGTGAAGCAACACACTTATTGTTTTACCATGCTGAAAATGAGGAAAGAGTTCTTGTGTGTGGATGTTTTGCTATCACAAATGTTATACTTTGGAAGTCACTGAAGACAACTGCACTCAAGTTGGTGAGAAACTGAGTCAGAAGCTGGAGCTCATTGTCAGGCTGCCTTTTTCCTCCAGAGCTCTTCACAGAGTGTTACAGCAATGACGAAGATCTAGCTGAGCAGCTGCTCACTTATTCCTGTGAAGCTTGGGGAGGATGCAATTGTCTGGAACTTGCAGTGGAAGCTAAAGACCAGCAGTTCATTGCACAGCCAGGGGTGCAGGTAAGGTCAGTGAAAACAAGGTGCACAGATTACCGTAACTACTGTGATTGGAGTAACTTAAATAGAAGTGATTATTCTTGCTGTGAAAATACTGCATCCACATGAACAGCTTATGAAAGGCTAATGCTTGAACACTGTCTTCATGGAAATGAGAGCCCCCAGGTGAAGTTTCCCAGCCCTATGAACATTGAGCTTTGCATGGCTTCAGCATAGCTGTGTCCTGCAGAACTAGAGTCTGCAGTGCTGTGACATGCATCTCAAAAAGCTGGTGTTGGGAACGGGATGTGCAGCTCTTCTTTTTCAAAATAAGCAGTGGCTGATTTGTCCACAAATGCTAAGTCATGAGAGGAAGACTTGACTTAGAGCTGTAAATCATAATGAGCTGGGTGATAAAGACTGGCAGAAGTTGACATAACTTCCATGTAGGCACAGTGTGAATGTACTGCCTGGTGTAAAGTGCCTTATAAATCAGGTCAAGTCCTACTCAACCTCACACTGAGCTCCTCGTCGCATGGACTGTAGGATGGCTGGACCAAGGAACCAGCAGAGTGGTGCAGAAAGCCTTTTGTATTGTTGAAATGGGAATCCCAGTTGAAATCTCAAAGTTTTAGATTTTTGGGTTTTTTTTTACTAAATCAAATGTCATCTAATGGCATTCCTAGGTTATTGCATTGCTATTACAACAAATGAGGATATTTTCTTCTTCCCTGCAGAATTTTCTTTCCAAGCAGTGGTATGGAGAGATTTCAAGAGACACTAACAACTGGAAGATTATACTGTGTCTGTTCTTTTTCCCTTTATTAGGCTGTGGTTTCATCTCATTCAGGTAATCAACTGGCATCTCATTAGCAGAAGCAAATAAATTAATCATAGGATCATTGGGTAATTCAGGCTAGAAGAGACTTCTGGAGATTCACAGAATCACAGAATAAGGGACTTCGAAAGATCACCCAGTCCAACCCCCCTGCCAGAGCAGGATCACCAGATCACACAGGAACATGTCCAGGAAGATTTTTAATATCTCTGGAGAGGGAGACTCTACAAGGCCCCATGGCAGCCTGTTCCAGTGTTCTATCACCCTCACTGTGAAAAAAAATTCTTTCTCATGTTTACATGAAGCTTCCTATGCTTCAACTCCCACTCATTGCTCCTCATCCTGTCCTCAGGCATCACCAAGCAGAACCTGGCTCCATCCTCCTGGCACTCACCTTTCATATTTTTAGAAACATTGATGAGGTCACCTCTCAGTCAACCTGAGTTGGATTGCTCAATCCAACCTCCTGTTTAAAGCAGGGTCAACTAGGGCAGGTTACTCAGGGCTGTGTCTGTTTGGATTTGAAGTCTCTCCAAGGACGGAGACTGACACCTACTCTGAGGAACCTCTTCCAGTGTTCATGGCTCTCAGATAAATATATTTAATGACTGAATGAACTTTTGAGAGATCCTGTCTTCAATCTGCTCTGGAGTTGTGCCAATTCACGTGCCTGAAGTCAGTAGATGTAGGACCCTTTAATGTCTCCTTTGCTAGACTTTGCACCTTTCTAATTTTCACTTTGAAGAGCACAAATATTTCCAAGTATAAAAGCTATGCTTTGAGATATTCTCTCTCTTTGAATTCCTCAGGAAAAAGCCTGTGGAGAAGAGTAAGAAACTCTTCCTGTACTATGTGTCTTTCTTCACCTCTCCCTTTGTGGTCTTCTCCTGGAATGTCATCTTCTACATCGCTTTCCTGTTGCTGTTTGCCTACGTGTTGCTTATGGATTTCCAGAAGGAACCTACTGTCCTGGAGATCATCCTTTACGTCCTGGTCTTCATTCTGCTTTGTGATGAAGTGAGACAAGTAGGCAGCGCTTGCAAACCAAAAATGCTTAGTGCTAGATTAAAAGCCTTGGGGGTTTTACCCTCCTAGTAGCATAAGTCAGTGCATACTGCTTCTAAGTTACAAGGGAACCACTTTTTGGAGATATGTTCAGGCAACTCAAGGCACAATAAATTTTATTTCTCCCCTCCTGCAATGTTTAATTTCTGCTTGTATCCCAGTAACTGCAATGCCCATGCACCACGAGGAATGTGTATTGACTTTGAGGCTGTGTGGATAAACCGATGCCAGTAGTGGTATTTCTCAGTGCTTGGCTTGGCAAAACAGTTTAGAATTGAAAGTTAGCACAACACATTTATCTGGGTGCATATATCTAGATCAAATTATTCCTGCCTCTTTTCCACATACTACCCCCATTTTTTGACCAATAGTCACTGTATTATGATATGTTTCTATTTATCCTTTAGTCATGAATAGAATTCTTGCTAGTTTCATGTAGTCCTAAGGACCAGATTTGGACTGCTGGCGTTTTCTATGCTGGTGTGGGAACAGCATGTGGGGCTGATTTTTTAGCCAGCCATATAGTTGATATTCTTCTCACTTCATATCTAAGGAGACATATGAAATATGTTGGTTTTCAGGCAAGCTGGTCTCTACCAGCTTGCATTCAAAATAGTGGGTGGATGCTGGGGAAGTCAGAAGAGACATGGGTGTGTGGTTTCAATGCAGTGCTGCTTTCTGATTGTCCTGTAAAGCATTAGAGTCCCCATGAGTGTTTGTGGGTGATCTGCTGGATGAGCCCACCCTGCAATAACATTTCTCGCATGAGCTCAAATTACATTGCTAACTGATGATGTTACTGTGCTTAACTTGCTGTGTGGTCTTTTTCCTTTTTGATAGTCAAGGTGGTACCCTGCTTTAGGCAACTTTATTTGCTAAGGAAAATGAGGGAAAAGTAAAAGACTGTTTCAATGAAAACACTAATGGAGTGTTTGTTTCTGCTGATTTAGGTTCTCGTGTCTCTGGACCTGCCCTTGCACTTCCCGTGCGTACCCAGCAAAAGTCCTGGGGAAAGCTTTAGGGAGAGAATCTTTTAACCTCCCTCCCCCAATCCCCCAATCTCACTATTTCTAACTAACCTGAGCAGGCAGAGCAGCTTTTGGATCCCAGTAATCCCATTAATAGCTGGAGGCCAGACTGTGCCAGTTTGATTGTGGGAGTGGACACAGCTGAAACAGAGCTATTATTGAAGATTTAAAATTCTCTGGAGTCAGTATCCTATCTTCAAACCCATTTTGCTAAGGAGCAGAATACAGAGCAGTGTCCCAGTCCTCTGAGCTTCTCAGCAAATTTCTCTCTAGCTTCATCCAAGATAGATTTGTGTGTGCAGTCAAAATAGTAGTATCTGTGTCCTTAATATCTTTGTAAAAAAGAGGATGCTTTGTTTTCACATCGAAGGAGAAGTAGTAATGTTGCCTGAGGTCCCACTCTAGTCAGATAACTAGTTTTGGGGAGTAATCTCTCTAATTAAGGAGTAGTGTGTCTGTGGAAGTGACAGCTACTCCAAATTGCTCCAAACATAAAACAGATTGTTTCGCTGTTCAGAGCTGAACAGTTACTGTCTCTGGACCACAAAAGACTGTTTCACTTCTGATGGTCTTAGAGATTTTTAACTACCTGGACCTACTTTCTTACATTCTGTTTAGAGCTGTCATGGCAGTAGTGAAATTGGAGATGCCTTTTTCCTGTTACCTTCTTAGCCACCTGGATGTAGCCTTCAGTCAGGTGAGTGAGTAGACTTACGGAATGTACAAGAGAGCTCCATTTTTTCAAATGGAGAAGGAGTCTAGAGAGAATCTCTGAACATTAACTGTTAGTAGTGGGAATCACTTGATCTTTGAAGGACTAAGCTGCCCTGCAGTCTTGATTGTTCTCACTTGTTATAATCATCTACCTCAGTTATGTTTCTGTTTCTGCTTTGGACCAGAATCCATTTCCTTTCCTCCATCCACAGTTGTGCCCTTAATAGAAGAGGATCAGGCTTAAACATGCTACATTTAGCACAGCTGCAGTGCAGTGACATGTTTCTTGCTTTGGGAGAGACCATTGGCCCATGTGTGTCCAGTTGTTCACATGAAACACTCCTTCACTCTCACATATGGGAAGACAATTTATGTTCAATTTGGGGAGTTGCTAAAGAGCAGTAAGTTGTCAGATATACTGCCCTCATTCAGTGCTCAGCCTTTGGTACCTAAGTGGTAAGAAAAGGTGTATGTGTGTCCCCAGAGACTGAAATAGTGTCTGGTAACATCTTGAACCTGCTACCCTCGTAGCTGCAACAACTGTCCATCTTTAGCAATGCATCCCATCATATGAAGAAAATAGAACTGTGCATCTGGAGCAGCAAAGAGGGGCTCTCTACTTACAGCTTCTTCTGCATTTAGAAGAAAACTCCCCTGACTCTCTCTTTCCCTTAAAAATACTGAAAGCAGAACTACCTATCTTGGATGCACCAGTTAGAGAGCGATTCATTGATCTACACTGAGCTGATAATTTCAATGAAAATTTAAAATAATTATGGTCAAAAACTTCAGCTGTTTTTTCAGACCTGGTGGAGGTCTCTTCTGGTTGAACTATGTGTCCTAATGAGTCACCTCTGAATAGGGTCCAGCAGTTGGTTCTTGCACAGACCAGTACAGTCCCAGCCGGTCTGGTAACAGGCAGACATTCTCACTAGACTTGAAATTCAGAAGGAAAGAGACAGGAACTTAAAATAATAAATCAAATCAGCATCTTTTGATCAGAGATGCACATGAGTGTAACCAAGGAGAGATTAGTGAATGAACTCTAGGAAGAAAGGGAAGCCAGAAGAGTTCAATTGCCCCAAAACAGTGCCTCCCCACAGTGTTTCATCTGCTCTTAGTTTCCCCAAGGCTTCTTTAACCTGTTTGGCAGCAGACCGTTGCAGGCTCCAGCAGAACTACCCTGAGGTTCCCTGGTAGCATTGGAGCACTACGTATATCAATCTTGGCTCTTGTCATAACGATTCCTTCTTCTCCCCGTGCACAAGGACCCATGTGGTGGGGTTAATTCTTTTAAGCACAGTAACCCATATTATGGACCAATGTGCTTAACTGGTTCTAGTGAAGAGCATTATCTTAAAGACATCTGGGTGACAGAAGAAAATGTGTTAAGCAGCTCTAGACACAGAAACTCTTGACCCCATGGTTCTATTAGAAGTTAGTGGCAAAAACATGCTACCAGTGATGTCTGACATTGTTGGATATATTAAGAGCCCTCTTTTTTTGAAAATGAAAAGCAATCTGAATTTTGGTGTATCTGTTTGTGTGGAAAAACAGGGTAGGGAAACAATCCTTACTATTGCAGTGGGTGAAATATTTACCCATGAGGACATCCAATGGGGAGATATGAGGGGAAGGTGGATGAGCTCCCCAGGTCACTGGCCAGTGCTGTGTGGTGGTTACTTTCTCCTCTTCTTCCTTCCCAGTGGTACATGAATGGCAGTAAGTATTTCTCAGATCTGTGGAATGTTATGGATACACTAGCAATCTTCTACTTCATAGCTGGGATTGTGTTCAGGTGAGTGGTGTCTTTTCTTGTGGCCATGGATTCTTACTACAAAATATTGGGGAATGACATGTTCATGAAACTCATTGTCTTCTGAGAAGGCCCAAAATACCATCAAGTCTTGATTTTGCAAATAGTTCTGAAACAAATAAAGAAATGAAGTGACTAGGGAACATCTGATGCAATAAATTCTCTTCTTTCATTTAATGGATGTTGAATCTATCACAGAATCACAGAATGGTAAGGTTGGAAGGGACCTCAAAGATCATCTAGTTCCAACCCCTTGCCATAGGCAGGGACACCTCCCACTAGCACAGGTCACTCAAGGCTTCATCCAACCTGGCCTTGAACACCTCCAGGGAGGCAGATCTCAGATCTCCCTGGGCCAGCAGGGCAGCCCTTCTTAGAGCTTTGGATGGGCGGGTTTAGAAGATGATTGAAATAGGCTTAGGTTTCATGACTATGCCTTCAAGATTGGCCTTAGAGACCATATAAGACAAATCTGCAAGGTGAAATGATTAATATCTCAAAGTTAAAAGTTCCTTGGGATTTTTCCTGGCTCCTATTATTAATTATTTAATATGGTAACCTGGATTCTGAGCTTTAGTGTGTTGTACTAAAGGGAATATAATAGTCTAAACAAAATGTTGTTAGCTCACATGAGCTGTATTACATGAATGAGTTAACAACCATGGCAAAGAAATGATGGAAACACATTTTACAGTGTAATTGTTCAGCCAACTGTAGCTTAGAGCTTGTTGCCTCAGTGCAGCAGAGCAGTCATGGCACTGATGTTTTCGGAGGGCTGTGGGAACAGAAGATTTCTCTGCTGCTAATAGTTTAGGAGGGGAAGAGGAGATACAGCTATGACGTAGCTAAGACAGGAAGGGTGAAAACAAAGTGTGTATTAAGGAGTTCTGCCACCAGGTGGGAATGGGTGGGAAAAGGCATGTAGTCCTGGATAGCTCTGTTCTATTTTCCCCTCCCCATTTCAGTCTTTCACTGCATTTGTACCTGGATTCTGCATGCTTTACCCAACACTTCTCTTCATTTTCTTTTACTGTTTCCATCAGGCTTCACTCATCTGATGAAAGCTCTTGGTATTCTGGGAGAGTCATTTTCTGTTTGGACTACATAGTTTTTACTCTGAGGCTGATCCATATTTTCACAGTTAGCAGGAATTTAGGACCCAAAATTATTATGCTGCAGAGGATGGTAAGATTCTGGCAGCTATTCAAGAGATACATATAAATGATGTGATGCCTTGTTTTTCAAGTGAAATTGCTGCCATTCTGATGATGGCAGCATGTTCTCTCCTCTTAAATCTGCTAAACAGGGTTAATTAAGCTTTAAATAGGACCTAATTATAAGAGCAAGGCCTCTTTCTCTCCCTCTACACAGAGGGAGAGAATAAAGATCAGGCTAAAGAACAGAAGAGAAAACTCATTTCCTGGTAGCTTTTGTCTTCCATGTTTTCAGTGTTTCAGTGGTGCACTCTATCAATCTTCTTGCTCCCATGAGCATTCCCCAAACAAGACAATGGTGATAAATGGTATAGATGGAGGATTTCTGTCTTTCACTGCATCCATCACACAACTAACTGGAGAAGTGGGTGGTGAGTGGCTTGGCCAATTCTATTCTATGTAGCTAAAAGAGATATTTGCTAGCAGACTGGCAAAGATAATAGGTAGAGAGTAAGGTAAGGTAATAGGAAGAGAGTAGGGTTCCATATAATACAGATGTGACTTGCTGAAGATATGGGATAAGGAGCATTTGAAAGCTGGACCATGTCTCTGCTTGAATCTTCCTTCCAATGATATCTCTGCACATAGGCAGATATACTCTTAAAGAAAAAAAATGTGATATTGACAACTGTAAACTCATGAAGCACTGATCTGAATGTAGGCTTTTCTAATACTTGTTCTCTGCCCTGATATCAAATCAGGGAGTAGAAAAGGCATCTGGGACTTGTAACCAGGCATGCAGTGGGGCACTGACTTGTTTGCTTGTTGTCCTTTTTCAGATGATAGATGTATTTTTCTTCCTCTTCCTCTTTGCTGTGTGGATGGTGGCCTTTGGTGTGGCCAGGCAAGGCATCCTGAGGAAGAATGAGCACCGCTGGGAGTGGATATTTCGATCTGTCATCTACGAGCCATATCTGGCTATGTTTGGCCAGTACCCTGATGATGTTGATGGTACCTATTTCCTGTGGGAAGCTCTGCTGGGTGGGTCTAAGACTGTCCTTTCAGTGGTTGTCCAATCCCGTGTTGACCTCTTTTCTCTGAATAGCAACGAGGCAAGATTTTAGGTCTGATGGGGAGACAGGGAAGAAGGAGACCACATGTACTGTGGTCAGTGGCAGTATCTGGGACTGCACTCCACAGAAGGTGTGAGATAGGGCTCATTGTTTGCTGTCCTCTCACCCTCTGAGGTACCACCTACAACTTTGATCGCTGCACCTTTTCTGGGAATGAGTCCAAGCCCTTGTGCGTGGAGCTGGATGCCAACAACCAACCTCGCTTCCCAGAGTGGATTACCATTCCCCTTGTCTGTATTTACATGCTCTCAACTAACATCCTCCTTGTGAACCTGCTTGTGGCCATGTTTGGGTATGTACCAAAGAGGCAATCGTTTGCTTGTGACCTCTGTATCAGTATCCCCCTGAGAAGGTGAACAAAGTCCTGGAAAATGACATTAAGTTAGCCCTGGGACACAACCTGTCTTTTCTGCAGAATAGTCTGGACAGGGTTTCTGTCTTAAAGCAGACCTCTGAAGTGAGGTGATGTGGGAAGGTGAACCAAAGGTCATTCACCTTTTCTCATAGCAGTGTGATCAACACTGGTATAATGTCCTGGTAATTGGTTGTTGCCTTTTACTACTTCTCAAACCATACTTTGCACAGTGGGCTTAGTACTAATGCCTGTGGTTCATACAGGAGTGACAGATAGGTCAGTGCTTTAGCAAGTGCGAGTTGCTGCACAAGTGACCTTCCCAGATTGAATAAGTGAGTTATTATCACAGTCTTTTCATGACAATTTGGTTTTACTAACCAGAACTGCTGCCTGGTGATGAATGTGTTACTGCTCTGGTGGATCTGCTGTTTATTGTTCTTACTCCTAGAACAGGCAATGAGCTGTATCTCTTTAGTACATACCGAAGGACTGTATCTTGGAAAATGCCATCACCTCTGCTTTTACTTAGTAGATTATCTGTCTGTGGTTCTTCCAATCCTATTCTGGCCATCTCATGAGGTGTTAGTCCATGCAGATGGATCAGACACCTGAAATATGGCGGTAGTAACTGCTGTCAGTGCCGCATAGCCAACACAGATTTGCCAAATAAAAATGGTTGCTTTTGTGTTCACTGACTGCATTGGGACCACAAGAGCAAACTGTAACTGATCCTCAGGGAAAGGTTTCCTCAGCTTCTTCCAGAAATCTTAGTTGTTTACACTGCAAACTTTGACACAGAGTTCAGTTAATAATTGAAAGTCCTTCACATCAGACTTCTGGAGCATGTTGCCCTCCCACCTCACTTCAGACCTGTGAATACAGATAGATTGGTGTTGTGGCTTTGTTCTCCTTCCTATTCCCATTTTTCTGCTTTACACCCACTTGCAGCATATAAAAAATTCATACAGCCCCAAAACATCCTTCTTGAGGTCTGATGTGTTTGGTTATGTGTTTGATGGTACTTTGCGGTGAGACTTGGCAGGAATTTGCTTTGGCAACAACAGTATTTACAGGAACTGCTAAGGACTCCTGGTTTGCCTCAAGAGGATCTCCCTTCTGAATGCCACTGCCAAATTTTACTGGCCTCATATGAGACATGTATCACTGTGATGAGTTGAAAATGCCTCACCTTTGGCATCTACTCTCCTTTCTGCTCTGAAACCTTTTTTCCCCATGCTGATTTAGACTCCAAAGACAGCTAGAAATGTGGGTTTTGGCAAGGCAACTAGGACTGCTGCAGCATCTCTATTTATTGTACCTACAATTTTCCAACCTGCGCAGGACCTGAAGATAGAAGACGAGGCTTATACACACAAGAAAGAGTGAAAGCCATTCACATTAATAAAGGAAATTATAACAGTAAGCCAGCTCTACCCTAGAATCTTTTCATCCTTGTTAGAACGTTTGTTTTAGCAGCACTTCTGGTTTATACAGTTGTGCCAGTAAAAAACATAGGTTTTGCCATTTCAGCTTATTTTGTGGAAGGACCCAGCATGAATTCTCTTATGACACTGAGCTGTGCATCGTTCACTTTAACAATGGACTGAACAGCAGGAACACTGGATTGGACTGACGTCAGGAAGCCCAGTGGGCAAACGGCAGTCTCAAAAGGCTTTTCCTTGATGCAGTTACAAACCTGTGACATCTGTGATGTTCCCCTTAGGACCAGTGTGTGCACAGTGTTTGTCAATCTTTAATAATGCTGAGGCCTGACACCAGTCCCACCAGTGTCTGTCTATGTTGTAATTACAATGATATATACATTTTAACAGACCATTCAACTTTTTCTTTTGCATCCAGTAAGCATTAGCTGAAAAGGCTGAATATTACGTTTTAGACACTTTTGAAACTCAGGACTGTGTTTGTCTTCTAAAATAATTTCCACCAGGTGAAACTTCTAGCTTCTCATGTAGTGGTCCATTAGGATCTCAACAGAGATATTGTGGAAGCATTCATCTACCATTTAATGTCAGCAATGAAAGGTCAGGCAGACTGTGAGCTATTTGCTCTTGTAAATTCCTTTTTTCTGCTGGGTTCATACTGTGCTTAGTATAGTAGACTTGTTCCATACCTGGAGCATTCTTACCGCCTCCACTTAAAATCTCAGAAACTTTTAATTTTTCTGGTAAATGTTCCAGTTTTTTGGGGTGTGTGTGTGTGCTGTATGGAAATATGTTAGCTGATGCATCAATGAGACAGAGCATCTTGTGAAAAAACATCCCATTCTCATGTGTCTGGGCTGAATGACAATGCCTAGAGCTAAGATAGCGAAGATATTTGGAATATTAGCTCCCCATTCCTAACTTTCCCTGTTTGTTTGTAACATCAGGGTTTTTTAATTGTTGGATTTTGCACCATCTTTGTTCTTGCCTTTTTCAAGTTCCTCTCAAAAAAAGGAAGGCAAATTCACTAACCTCAGTAAAAATTAACAGCTCTGGGATGACTTTACAAAAACATGTCCTGGTGTAATACAAAGAAATGCTGCATCATTTGGCTCTGAGATGGATGAATACCTAATTCTTTGATGAATACCTAATACTGTATGCATTTTCTCTTTCTTTGCCTGCTAGTTACACTGTTGGATCAGTGCAAGAGAACAATGACCAGGTGTGGAAGTTCCAGCGTTACTTCTTGGTCCAAGAGTACTGCAGTCGCTTGACTATCCCCTTCCCTTTTGTTATCTTTGCCTACATATTCATGGTGATGAGGAAATGTTTCAAATTCTGCTGTAAGAAAGAAAGTAAAGAACCATCTATTTGTTGTGAGTTGGATAATTTTTTACTGCCTAGAAGTCAGCTCTCTGGCAGGTGCATTGCAACTCTTCCATGGCATAGAATAATAGAATCATAGAATGGTAAGGTTGGAAGGGACCTCAAGGATCACCTAGTTCCAACCCCCTGCCATAGGCAAGGACACCTCCCACTAGTACAGGTTACTCAAGGCCTCAAGACATGGCATGCTTCAAGTGGGCAGTTAGTGTTGTGGTGGGAAGTTTTCAAGAGCAATACAGACTTTAGAAGATGCTGTCATATTGGAAATGAGGAGCAGCTTATTCATGTTCTCTCTCAAATGCAACTCTTCAATAACATTACTCTTTAGTAACATTCAAATCAAAGCCTCTGGCTGCTTGCTTCTGAGCTCCAATCTTCCTTTAGTACTCAAGTTATTCTCTGGCATATGGGGAATTACACTCATAACTCCTCATGCTAAAACTCCAACTGAGCCCTGTTGAGATCCTAGCCTCCCAATGTTTGATATGGTTAAAAAACTTTTACATTCTACCATGAGTCCTGCTCTAATTGAGTGTTGTACAGAGCTATCCAGTGCTTTCTTGTCCAAGCCATTTCAAGGCAGAATTACCTTATGTATGTAGAACACTTAAGCCTTCAAATTAATTCTATCAGGTTATAGTTGCCTATGCTGATTCCTATATTTTAAAGGTGGTGGGTTGTTTGTTTTTTTTTCTTTTTCCTGTTTTTCTGTTTCATTTTGGTTTTCTTGTATTAGAACACTGACTAAATCAATCCATCTTAAAGTCATCTTGTGGTCTGCATGGAAGATGTAAAGCACCCAATTTATCATTGATATCTGGCAGCGCATCCCTCCTGCACTGGAGTGCAACCCTCCTCCCCGGGGCAGAGATCCCTGATCCTCTATACTTTGAGTGTTTACGGAACTAGCGTTCGAGGCAAACTCAGTCTCTGCTTGTCACTCTACCCTCTGGAGCTGCATTTATTTTTGTCTTTCCTTTCCAATCTTTTAGCTATAATACAGTTAGCAGCTGTTAGGGCAGCCTGGCAGATCAGTCATCCTCAGAATCACTTCTTCCAGCTAGTGAGTGAGAGAGAATAGAGTCTCCTGGCCCTCTGGGCATGGCCAAATGGGCAAACCACCTCAAAAATGCAGGAGCGGCTGAGTCAGGCTTCTAGCTATTTCCCTCTTATTTACTCTGTCAGAGGGCACAGATATGAATTGTTTTAACAAGCTTTCCCCCTCAACAAATGGAGTGCTTTTTCTTTTAAAGTGCCATTCAGAAACAGAGGAGAGAGGGTAAGTTGAGTTAATTGACAGACTTACTCCCATCCATCAGCAACCCGACTGTTGCCCTGCAGCACAGCCTAGATTTGTTATCACTTTAGAAGAAAGATGCCTGCTTTGGGGTATAACATTTCTTAACTGACTGAATTGTTTTGGCTGTCCAAATCACAGTTTTGTTTCCCTGCTGGGAGGTTGTTTAAAGGCAGATATTCCTGCCCAAGTAATGCACAGCTGATGTTGCATTTCTGAAAGCAGGCAGAAGAATTAATTAGAACCATAACATTATTGTGATTGAACTGATGACAGGAACTGAGAACTGTACGAAGGCACGCTAAGGCATTGAACCGTTGCAAAACTCTGGATTCTCCACTTAGCTTTTATGGACACATCTGGGATTTGGGTGCTCCAAATGCTTATCAGTGTCTGAGAGGACATCGGGCTGTGTGAAGTTAGGGGAGCACCAAGTGGAGGAAATGGGACTTCAATCACTTGCCAATTGTGGGCTGCTTTTGTCTCAGCAAACTTTCCTTTTTTTTCTTCCCCCCCCCCTGCGTACAACATGTTACCCTTAATGATCCAATGCAAGATACCTTAGAAACAAATGGAAAAGTCAAACCTAGACAGGAAGTGCCTGGAATGCCCTGTGCTTGTTGAGGCAGATACCGTTTCTCAATGCACTTGTGCTAGAAAGATTTTTGGAGCTTGTTAGGGGATTTTGTTCATATATTCTCTCTTTTTTTTTTTTTTTTAATTTTTTTTATTAGCCAACTCTAGTTGCTAGAAGCATACAGTAAAATGCATTAATATCAAAGCTCTGTCACAGGTGGGAAGTGAGGCTGCAAATGCTCTGGACACAGAGAAGGGAGTCATTAGCCTCTGGATGCAAGCGCTAACCCAACTTGTTTGCATCTTAGAAAGACAAATTCAGTGAAATTAAATGAATTTAGTGGCATCATTTTTCTTCACATGCATTTCTCAGGCTCAAAAAATGAGGACAATGAAATTCTGGCGTGGGAAGCTGTCATGAAGGAGAACTACCTTGTCAAAGTCAATACCAAAGCAAATGATTCATCAGAAGAGTAAGTCTGCCACTCTTTGTCTTCACTCTCTTAAACTCACTATTAAATATTTTTGGTGGAGACAAGTTTGCAGCAGTTCCAATCGTTTACAAACTAAGGAGCAGATAAATAAACTCAGCCTAAATGTGCCTTTTCTTTTTTAAGTAAAATGATGGCTTTTTTGTCAGCTGCCACAGACTGTCTTCAGAAATAGTTGATTTGGGCTGGGAAAATGCTAATGGCAATATTCTGAGGGTTATAATGACTTATTATGCACACAGTAGCTGGGTAGACATATTAAACACACTTGCTCCAAATGTCTGTCTCAATGTTTCTCGAATTATTTCACCTTCCTCTACTTGAGTCTTTCTATTTTCCCCCCAGATAAGAAAACATCCTCCTAAAGTGTTTTGAGATTTACATTAGAGAAAACTGTGCTGTAGCTGACTAATTTTGTAATGTTAGAGGTTTAGATTGGACATTAAGAAAAAAATTTCACCAAAATGGTTGTCAAGCAATGCAACAGGCTGCCCAGGGAAGTGGTGGAATCACCATCCCTGAAGGGATTTAAAAGATGTGTATGTTTTGTGCTTAGGGACGTGTTTTAGTGGTGGACTCGACAGTGCTGGGTTAACAGTTGGATTCAATGATCTTAAAGGTCTTTTCCAACCTAAATAATTGTATTATTCTATGATTATGTGATTAGCAGAAAATTTACTCTTAGACTTGGAATACCAAGCTTTCCAACAGGATCAGTCTGCATGGAGGCCTGAACTTAAAACCATGAGTAGGAAAACATCTGAGGAGGGGAAGACACTGTTTGGAATTATGATATTTGAAGTTTGATGACTTGAATTGTTCTTTCACTGCTAAGTCATGACACTTCATCTTTGGGATCTAAGTGTTTTCAGAGTAATAGCATAAGAAGAAAGATATCTATAAAGACAGCTGGAAACCAGAAGAGCAACCTGCTGCTTATAATAGCATAATTTTATAGCTAGCTTCAGTAAATTGAGTACTTACCTTAATCATATGTAAGGGGAGAGCTGATAAAAATGTGCAGGAAAAACAAAACTCTTCCCTGCCCCTTTGTCTGTGCTGTGGACAGTGCTGTCCACAAGTAAGTGTTTATGTTAAGGCTACCCAGAGGCACTCAACTCAGCACTGGAAGAGAAGCCAAACAAACAGTTTTATACCGGAAGCAGAAGTGTCTTGACAAGAAAAATGCATTATCACAGCACTAGCAGTAATCCATATATTAATATACCTGTAATAAAAGCTGTGCCAAACCACCTGCAGCCCTGCCATGTGGAGAGGATAAAACAGTGGTGCTCCCAAGCATGGGGCATCTGCAGCAGAGGATCTGATTTGTATCTGACCTCTGACTACATGGAAAGAGAGCAGTCCTCTGACAGCTTCAGACTCTAGTTGCCTTAGGGCCCGCATTTTGGCCAAAGGTAAGCACAAGACAGACTTCTGCTAGGACAGGTTTGCAAACAGGATGTGGTTAGCCAAGGCTTGTATAACACCTGGACTCAGCCTTTCTTTTCTGTCATCTTTCCATTTTCAGGATAGTGCATCGATTTAGACAACTGGATGCAAAGGTACGAATGTTTCACACTGCTCTCAGTACTTCTGTCTGGTATAGCAGTTACTGTTCCACAAGGAAAATAAGCATCACTGAGAGTCATGTACAGTTCTTCCTGTTGTCACCAGGACCCCATTTTAATTAGGTTTTTTCAATGTGCTCCTTCACTCCTTTGATTCCATAGGTAGCTTCATTTTGTGCTGGGCAACGAAATAGAAAGACATGTGTCATAGTATTCTTTGTTGGATGGAATAGAAGTAAAAATAACTTTTGTGTGTTAAAACTGCAATATTCTGCTGTGTAGTGGGCCCATGAAACACATTCCATACATACTGCAAGGTGAAAAGACCTTTAATTGCAGTAAAAATGACCAATATTCATCTGATTTACAGAAGCATCCTGTGCTGAAGCAATCTAAAGCTACCAATCTACTAGAGAGCACAGAATGAACAAGTATACTTTGTATGGCTGTGGTACTGAAAAGACCTTCACGATGGGTATTTCCTGAAGGTTGACTGAATTGCCTATTTTGCCTATGAAGTAGGGAGTTGCTTTGGTGTGAAGAACAGAGTTTTTAGAAATCCAAGAGTGAAAAGGCCCATATATACTTAAAAATACTTTGAATTGCTCTCAAATGGCTTAGATTGCAAAATAATAGCTTGCTTTCATGTCAGAAATGGAAATGGTGAGTGACAAAATACATGTTTAGTGATGCTTCTCCTGAAGCTGAAAGGAGGTAAGATAACCTTAATCCTCCACTGAAAAGTAACACTCAAGTTGTGCTTCTTATTCTGTGAGGATATACCTTACAGTAAACTGTTATGTCTATTCATGCCTTCAGCTTTAGTGACAGAAATATAGCGAGGCTACTGCTTAGAAGTAATGTTTTTGAGAGCAAAAACACTCCAGGGATATCTCACTGGCTCTCACTTGAGATAGTGTTTTAAACAAGTCTGAGAACTTAAGTAAGCCCTAGGCATGAACCTAAGGTAAAGGGTAGGCTTTTCCCTTAGTTTGATGCAGATGTGTAGAGGAATAACAGACTTCAGTTATGACATAGGGAAGGTTCGAGGGCAGCTCCATGTGTTGGAATGACTGCTCCAAAACTCTGCTCATCTGCTGTCTCCACCCTGAAGGGGCAGAAGGAGATGGAGTCTAGTTTGCAGCTTGTAGCTGTCATGATGCCTATGTGCTAACTAGGTGAAACACATGCACATTGGGCCTCACTGCATTAATTGCATTGATGAAAACTGAATTGGGAGTATCCTTTCAAGCACTGTTGCATGTGATATAAAATTTTGAGAGGCATCTTCCTCATTGCTTACTAGCAATTGCTGTCCTGTGAACTGTGGTGTTATCACTACTTGGTTTACCACGGCAGTGTGACTGCTGAATACAAAAGCAGTTGGTTAGTGCTTTTGAAGTTGTGGCTGGTGTCCACAGGGTAGCCAGGAAGGCAGAAGCTCAGACAGAGAGGTTTATGCCTGTTGTTCATGTTGTATAGTATTTTCCAGGGTATGTGTGTTCCAGGGGTGTTTTAAGGTAATTATTACTGCTTGTATCATTCCTTTTCCTTCATCCTAGGCTGCAATCATCAGCTGGAATGAATTAGACTTACTTTTTAAAAACAAAGCTGATGTTTTTTCTTCTTTTCTTTCTTTTTCTTTCTCTCTTTCTTTCTTTAAAAAAAAAATTACATTTTTAAGCTCTCTGATTTAAAAGGGCTCCTAAAAGAGATTTCCAGCAAAATCAAATAAAGGCACCCAAAATCCAAAAGCAGCTACCTGAGCAGGGTAAGCTATCTTTAATCCATTCTCTAATTTGTATAAGTTATCAGCATTTGTGATGTTAAATAAGTGTATCTGTGAAAGAAATGTTAAATTGTTCATGCTTGCATTGATGTGGTCTAATATTGGAGAAGAAAAAAGAGTTAAATTATCTTCTTTGTTTGTTTGTTGTTGTGGTTTGGGGTTTGGTTGTTTTTTTTTTTAGTTGCTTTTTGTTGCTGTGTTTTTTTCTTTTTCTGAAAGAAGACAATTTTCCATCTGGTGTTTCTAACAATTTTTTTGCATGTTTTTTTACATACCTTGTTTTGCTCTCTTGCCTTTTGAAAAATCTGCGAATAACACAAGGTTATTTTAGTTGTCTTTGTGCTAGAGGCCCCCTGGAAAGTTAGTTGCTGCTGGATCCTTTGCAGTTAGGTAATTTTAACTCTGGAAAACATAAAAACAAATAGAAAAGACAGAATTGTGGGTAGAAATATGGTTCATTTTCCCCACTGTCAAAGTGAAGCATTATCATGGATCGCTGTAGCCTTCCTGTGCCCTTATACAATAAGCTATAGACTCAAAGCCTCCAGAGCTGCAGTTCTGGCTCTAGTCATGAGACGTGTCCTTGTTCATCAAGTTCTGCAGAAGAATTTGGCTTGGCCACAGGTTCCAGCAAGATGTGAAAGCCACACAGAATATTGAAGGATGCAGAAAATGCTGTCTTTAAAGAAACGTAGCTCTTGACAAGGATAATCTGGAATGACTTAATCAGCCTTAACATTTAGAGCCTGGCTCCTTCTCCCATAGAGGATGTTCCTGCAAGAAAACTTACACCTGTGTTGAACATTCCCAAATCAGTTGTCTTGCCATTTTTCAGGCATAACTTCATATGCAATGACCTGACATTCAGTTTAGTTACTAACAACTTGCAACCACCTAATAACATTTACAAGGATTGCCGGTTGCTGAGCTTTATCCCGGGCGCAGTAAACTCCAAGTAACCTACAGAATATGCTGTATGGTAACGGAACTCTAGAGGTCTTCTAGTTCAACCTTGCTCAACAGCACTGGTTCAGATCAAAGGTAGCCACAGTCTGAAAGAAAAATATGTTGCAGTTCATAAGAACAAATACAATTTTTCCAGTTTCCTGTGAGGTACTGGATACACAGGCACAAAATGGGGGGAAATCTGGCAAGACAGCAGTTCTGCAGGGAGTGTCTTAAATGGAATGCTTCACTTTTTGTGAGATGTATGAATTATTCCTCCTGCTGCATATAGTGCAGTGAATCCTCTGTTGGGTAGAGCATCCAGTGATAGCACTAAGCTTCAATGGAGAGGCTGAAGAGGCAAGGAAGTGGCTGAAGAGTGTTCAGAATAGTGACAAGAGGAACTGGAAATCTTAACAACATAATGTGTTGAAAGGAATGAATGAATTTCAGTTAGATAGCCTGGGAAAGAAGATGCCTGTTTATGATGGACCCTGTGGAAATGATCTCTCATTATATAGATAATAAGTGCCTTGAAGAGATGCAGTCACTTTCTAGTAAGCTATCTAAAAGACATCCCAGTTGTGATCAAACAGGTTTGCATGTGAGCTATCCTGAATCTGAAGCTAAACCTTGGCAGCCCATGGTACTAACGTCAGGGTGTGAACAGAGAGGTTAGTGTCTCACAGAAAGCAGATGTGTGCATTATGTTGTCCCCTCTGAACGGGAGTACTTGTATCTGCACTGACCATCTTCAATGCGAGGCGCTGGATTGGCTGTTCCAGGTGCTTTGCATGCAGACGTTTCTTTAACATTCACTTCCTGACAGCTAGTTTCCCTGATGATCTGATGAGACACTTTGTCTGGGGTACTGTGATGGTTTGGGAGCTCTCTGCTCCGCCCCCCCCGCTTTGTAAAATCGCCCAGACTAGAACTCAGCCGGCTGGAAATTAAGGACTGAAACTGTATTTACAGCTTAGCACAATATACAAGCAGATATTTACAAAATATACAGGAATATTTACAGAAATATACAAGTTAAAGGGAATACAGAAACACAACACTCCTCCCAGAAATCAGAGACCCCAGGAGAGGCTTCCAACCACCCTTCCACCCCCTCTCCACCCCTATACCTTACCCCAGGGTTTGGCTTACACGCAGGATGAGTTTGGAGGATCGGCCAGGGGAGTTAGAAAGAAAGTGGTTAGTTAGATTATTCAGCAGAGAGGAGAAGACTAGAAGCTAGACAGGCTGTGGGAGTGTCTGCATGCCCGAGTGTCTTATCTTTGTTTTGCATGCTTTTCTTAAACATTTTGGCAAGCCTGTGAGTGAAGTAGACATCACCATTGTTTTCCTTTCACAGCCTATAATATAATTTTCTCTATTAAAATATTCCAATTAGCCTCAAACCAGCACAGGTGCTGCAAAGACATCCTTGATCCCAAGTGTTGTGCAAGGCATTCACTTTTCCAAGCTGATACTATCAGGTTGAAAGCCTAAAGCTGAGGAGAGTTAGGAGCTCTACTCTAATTATTTTTTTTTTTTCTTTTGCTCACACAGGTTACAATTCATCAGAATAAATTCTCTGAGCTGGCAGTAACCACCAAGCAAATGGTAACTCATCTACAAAAATGTCAGTGTCTCAGCAGGAATCACTAGGACTTTTTTAAAAATTTTGGGAGTTTTTTTGCTTCTGGATAAAATAGCCCTTTCTGCTCATTGCACAATGATGGTAAAACATTAAGACGACTGTTTATCTCCTGGCAGGACTCCCATGTTACCCAGGCTCTCCTTTTAACTCATCTCCCCTGATGTTCAATGGCAGCAATTAG
Organism: Eubucco bourcierii; assembly: GCA_013396675.1. Taxonomy (NCBI): domain Eukaryota; kingdom Metazoa; phylum Chordata; class Aves; order Piciformes; family Ramphastidae; genus Eubucco; species Eubucco bourcierii. The sequence continues at coordinate 417,267 of VWZE01017661.1, forward strand.
TTCTTGTCAGCTGCTGTTAAAAAGCACTCCTAATTCCGAGAGTTCTGCTGCTGCTGCCAAAATCACTTTGCTTTTCAATTTCACTCAAAGGAGCCTGTTCATGAGTTTCCTTTAGCCACTAATTGCTTGTCTTCATGAATCAATCTCTATTCCCTTTGCTTTGATATAGTAGCCAGATCTAACTTGCTTCTTGTATGTCTGTCAGACCTTCAGAGGTTCATGTACTTCAGCATTATTCCCTGCTTTTGGTCTGAGTGGCACCTGTGTCTCAGAGTCTGCATGAACAGTGTGGACTTCTTCCTGTGCTACCTAGAACTGTGCAGCAATGCAGAAACTCAGCTATTAACAAATCCACATGGATGAGACTTAATTCACCTAGAAAGTGCTACCAAAGGCCTTGTGTGCTAATCCTTGCTTGTTTCTTCAATTATAATTTGTATATTGAGAGCACTGCAATTAATTTTAACTTTTTCAAACATTTGTCTGTGGATGTTTGCATTTTGAAATGGAGAAGACATTCTTGGCCAACCTTAAGTATTGTGACTCTTTCTATGGTGAGCTTTCTGTCTAACATAGCAGCTGAATTTTGTGGCATTTTATGTAGTATAACTGGGTGCACCAATACTACAAATGACGTTTATTTACCTTGCAAAGCACTGTATCCATCTTCATCCCTGCTGTTTGGAGTCATCTCCCAAAATATTTCATTTTGAAGGTTCAGGTATTTTCTTTTTACCTGGCAATGGCTACCATAGTCTGTACACTTTACCTGCTTCTGTGCACAAGGGCATGTTCCACTCCACACCTGCTGTGAAAAGATGGTTGGTCCCAGATGGTGAAGACAAGACAAGACCATTTTGTGTATTTTGGTGTTTGCTTCAGGACAGGGACATATGAAGCCTTCTGCATGTGGAGAATTGTTTCTACTTTATGCTGCAGCTGACTGAGGTGCAGCTTACTGACTGAGAAGGCCAGCACATGCACATTTCACTTAGTGAAGCAGCTACTCTACTGTCTTTATAGCTGAAAATGGAGCAGTCTTACAGGGAAAACTGTGTTGAGGCCTTAGAATGGTTCTGTCTCATTCCTTCTTGCTTCACATGACCCAGCTTTACTGTATGCCATGCATTACATGATCCTGGGGAACACAGAACTACCAATGGAAGCATTACTTGTTTACATGTGGACGTATTTGTGTATCCTGTTAAAAAGTTTATAAAAGACTTGTGCTTTCATAGACTTCTTTGGCAGTTAGCTTGCATCATAAATTATTCAATGTTTCCTTTCTAGAAATCTGATGTCTCCTGTATGTCTTGACTGTGAAAATTGTGCTTTTAGTTCATTCCTTTCATATATAAAGCCTGCAGTGCACTTGCCAGCAGCTCTAGCGATCTGTTCTCTTGTAAAATGTTGAATGCAGCTTTGAACTCTGTTCTGAAAACTCAAACCCCCAATGTGTGCCCCTGCACACTGCTGCAGCCCATTGCTGCCAGACCGCACCCCACAGACGCTCCCTTCCCTCAGTCATGTGGCCCTGGGACACTTCTCCAGGTTCCTCTCCCACCCTGAGCCCAGGGGTACCAACAGAGTCTAGGTCCAACTGGGCTTTGCAGCAGGGTGGCACCATAGCTCCCCAGGGAGCACACAGCCCTCTGCCCCCTCCAAACCCAGCTTCAGCTGGCTGCTGCCAGAGCTTCCTGGGTGTCCGTCATGGAAGGGCAATTCCGAGTACAGAGAAGAGTCTGCACCAACCTTTCCTTTGGTCCCCTTGTGGTCTCTTTGACTGACACAGCACTGCAGCAGAGCAGATGAATACCTGCAGCAGTTCCTGCCAGACCTGCAGAGCCCACAGGAGGCCACGCATGAGGCAGCCCTCGAGCTCCTTGGTATGCCACAACGCCGAGGCTCGGCCTCAGCGCGGCAGCAGGAGTTTGTCCTGTGGCTGTGGAACCCCTTACCATGCGGTGCCGGGAGAGCCGCGGAGCTCCCGCCGCCCTCTCCCACCCCTTGGCCTTGGCTCAGCCCTGCCGAAGGGAGGAAGGTCAGAGCCGGACTGGTGTGAGGACACCCTCCTGCCGGGACAACGGGATTTGTTACGGGCCCCGTGGGCCTGGGGCTGTCCGGTGGCAAAGGACAGCAGAAGCTCCAAGACATCCATGAGGGTGAGTGAGGGCAGTGCGTGTCAGTGGGGCTGGGAAGGAAGAGGAAAGACCAGGCCTGCTGGGGAGGGTTCTGCTCCCTGGCCAGAGCAGAGGAAAAGGTTGGGGCCACATTGGGGATTGTGGCCAGCACTTTCCAACTGTTCTCGTTGGCCCCTGCTCCCTTGTGGCCATGGGAAGGGCTGGATGGGTAGACCTGGCATGAGGATGTGTCTCCACAGAGCCTCTGGCTGTGGGTCTGTTCCTGTCAGATCCAGCCCTCCAAGGCATGACAACTGACTTCAGTTTCTCCATCTCAAACGTGTCTGAAACCTTAACCCTGCTAAGGGCTGCAGAGAAATCATCCCTCCAGCTTTGGGCTGCAGGTGGGTAGGGGAGGCTGCCTTTTCTCTGAGGTTATGCTGCTGGAGATTTCTGCAGAGTTGATCCCAGGAGCTCTGTATGCTCAGGCCATCTGAGCCTGTGGGGAAGACTGGAAGGCTCCTGGTGTCTCCCTCTCTCATGGCGTCTCCCTCAACTCTTCTCTAAGAGTGCTGTGTGCACTGTGTACAGATGCAGAAATTAAACACTGAAGGGAAAATTGAAAAAGGAAAGAAATGTGATCAGATTTCTAGGCTCTTTGGTGGATTTTATTTCCATAGCTTGTCCCATTGTTCTGGTTTTGCTTGGATAGAATCATAGAATTGCTTTTCATTTGGGAATGCTGCATTTTTCATAAGACTGTAGCACCCAGTTCAGTGAGAACAAAGTTGATAAGACACTTCCATAATGTGGTAGGGCATTTCTGGCCAGCCACAGTATGTGAGTCGAGGTCTTAGCAGTTTTGAGTTAGCCAGATGCTAAAGCCAGGTGTGATGGTTTGGGAGTTACCTGCCCCTCCACTCTTATGAAATCACCCAGATGGAAGTTAAGGAATGAAGCTGTATTTATAGCGTAGCACAGTATACAAGCATATATATATATATATATACACAAAAATATTTACTGAAATATACAAGTGAAAAGTAACACAGAATTATATATGCACAAATATTTACTGAAATATACAAGTGAACAGTAATACGGAAACACAGTACATCTCCGCAGATTGCCAGGAGGCTCCTGACCCAAACATCCTCCCCCCTTCCCCACCTTTCCCTCCCTTCAGAAATAACCAGACCAATGCCCATATATCTCACGTGATAAATCTGGAGAGTTCTGAGGTGAGATGTTGAAAAGATGACAAGAAGGTTAGGGGAAATAAAGGGTTAGGTCAGATTAGAGTTAAGACAGAAGCAACCACACACAGACTGCCAGAGAAGGGAGCGGGACTGAGAAGTGAGTGTCTTACCTATATTTTCACTACTTGAGTTTCTAAGCAGAAGACTGAGTGATATAAGTTACTGTTGGTTTTTTTTTTTTTCCCTTTCTTTTTTATCACAACTAAGGATTTAATTTCTCTCAGTAAAATATTCCAATTGGCCTCAGCACACCAGGAGAAGCAAAAACCAGGGCAACTGACCCAAACTGGCCAATGGAAGTATTCCATACTACAAATGTTACACATGCACATTATAAATTGAGAATTTTACTGGGGACAGTCTCTTCTGCTGATGACTGGCATCCATGAAGCATCTCACTTGCCATTCTGCTCCCAAGGCCCACTCCTGTTTGCTGACTGTTACAGTTTTGCTGGAACTGTGGTGCTTGCACTGCCTGACATCCGGCATTCACTGCTGGGAGGGCACTGCTTGTCACTACTATGCTTGCTGACTCTAACTTTATATACTTTCTATTAGTTTTTTATCATTTTTTATTTTAATAAATCTCCATTTCAACACTCCCTCAACCCCTCTCTATGTCTCCTTTCTTTTTCTCAGTTCTGTTTTCCAGGGCGATGAGGCCAGTGGGTGGCAGAAACATATTTCCCAGTGCAGGACTTAGCTATCCTTTGGTGGTGGTGAGCAGCAAATGAATGGTTGTATGTGCAGAGCTTGGACTACTTGTCTTCTGTCTATCTTCATTGAAACATTTGGCCTTGCTTTGATCCCTGGTGTCCCCAGGACACTGAAGGGCAATGAGAAAGAGGAGAAAAAGGTTGTCCTCTGCAGCAGTTTCCCAGAAGTGTAGCTTAGTGGAAAGACTGGCGAGAAACCCCTTTGAATCTTCTGCTGAAGCCTTAATGCTTGCAACAGATCAGGGCCAGATTCCAGAGCTGTGGGAATAGCTGAGAAACCTGTCCCACAAATAACCTTCCATCAGGCATAACCTCCTTGGAAGATGACATGGCTTGTGGTAATCATAAACATGGTGATGGAGTCACCGTCCCTGGAGGTGTTCAAGACGGGCTTGGACGTGGCACTTGGTGCTGTGCTCTAGTCTTGAGGTCTGTGGTATCTGGTTGGACTTGATGATCTTTGAGATCACTTCCAACCTTGGTGATACTGTGATAAGAGGACAAGAAATGTGTGTCCAAACGGGCAGATGTCCAAGTGGTCACCTGATACCTTTTGCTTCAGGTGTACTGAAATCAGTAGGTACGGTGAGGAATGTATTGTTGCAGAAGGAGACTTGCTGTCTCACAGGCTCTTGAGAACTGTGGTGCCCATCTCCTGCTCCAAAGAGGTGATGGGTCCATCCTGCTTTTTACTTCCTTTGCACACTAATATAAGTTGGAGATGCATAAATTCGGTGTCATGATATTCTAGTGCCTGTGCTGCCTCTTCTATGCAGACGGAGATGGCTGTGAACAGATGGGAGAGTTAGGCAAAGTCTCTTCCTTTGCGGAAGCTACTCAAGACTGGAGCCAGCATGGGGCTGAGATGCATGAGCCATGCACCTTGCAGAGTCCTCTGCATGACATCAGCTAATATTGATGCCTCAGGAAAGGGTTGCTAGGTTTGACTTTCAAAACTTCCTGCTAATTAGACTTGTGCATTTTGGAGTGAAATAGGTGGTTTTGGCAGCTGTTACTGTGGGGTATTACCAGTCTGTAAAACTCTGGCACATACCTGAGCAAGCACAGCTCAGACACCCTGAAAGGAGCTGGATGCTGTTTACTCTTATCTGCTGATATAGAATCATAGAATGGTAAGGTTGGAAGGCACCTCAAGGATCATCTAGTTCCAACCCCCTGCCATAGGCAGGGGCACCTCCTACTAGTACAGGTTACTCAAGGCCTCGTCCAACCTGGCCTTGAACACCTCCAGGGAGNCAACTCCCTCAGCCTGTCCTCATAGGAGAGCTGCTCCAGCCCTCTGATCATCTTTGTGGCCCTCCTCTGGACCCGCTCCAACACTTCCATGTCCTTCCTGTGCTGAGGGTTCCAGAACTGCACACAGTACTCCAGGTGGGGTCTGACAAGAGCAGAGTAAAAATGGCAGAATCCCCTCCCTTGTCCTGTTGGCCACACTGTTCTTGATGCAGTCCAGGACTCGGTTGGCTGTCTGGGCTGCATGTGCACACTGCAGGCTTATGTTGAGCTTTTCATCAACCCAGACTCCAAGGTCCCTTTCCTCAGGGCTGCTCTCCAGCCATTCACCACCCAGCCTGTATTTGTGCTTGGGATTGTGCCTACCCAGGTGCAGGACCTTACACTTGGCCTTGTCGAATTTCATGAGGTTGGCCTGGGCCCATCTCTCCAGCCTGTCCAGGTCCCTCTGGATGGATCCCTGCCCTCTAGCAAGTCAACTGTTCCACACAGCTTGGTGTCATCTGCAAACTTGCTGAGGGTGCACTCCATTCCTCTGTCCATGGCGCTGACAAAGATGTTAAACAGCACTGGTCCCAGCACTAACATCCGACAGTTTGTCTGGTTTCAGGGTGACACTAGGGTGTCGCGGGTAGGTGAGGGGGCACTATGTGTATACAACTGGCCTTCAGACAGCCAGTCTTGTCACCTTGGGTCCCAGCAAAACCTCCTAGCAGTCCTGCATCCGCATATGGATGCTAGTCAAGATCTGACCTGTCCTGGGTCAGTAAGTCAGCTGATTTTAAGCTTGCATGGGTATCTACACAGGATGTCCCTTCAGAATATATCTGTCCAGCCAGGTTTTCACTAACCTGGTGGATGCTTTCTGCATTCTGTGGCACAAGTTGTTTTCCCATGAAAATGTCCTGCGTCTACCACCACGGGTAGGTGCCCTGACATAGAGTAGAGAACTGCAGGGATGGGAGGCTGCATCATGACCCATTGCTGGTATTTGAAGTTCCCAGGGGAGTGGGCAATGCCTGAGGCTGTGCCCCATGTTTAGGAGAAATGCTTGCACTGCTGGAGCCTGCCCTAGGAATCCTGGCACAAAGCGTACCCAAGTGCTGTAAATAAGCCAGTCTGAATTTCCTCACAGAGAGGGTGGCTTACATGTTTTTGCCCCTGGCCGTTTCCTACTTTTCCATTATTAATTTGATTTAAAACATTGATATGATACTGTCTCAAGGCAAGTTTGCATCCAGTTATTTTCCTGCACCCTCAGCGTAAGTGGGGTGTAATTCTTGCTTTATGCCATTCCTATTATTTTCTTGTGTGTGGGATGTTAATGTATTTCCAATAACATCATAAACCTGTCATCTAAGAAACATAAAACTAATAATCTTCCCTTTAATTTATGAGATGAGTTTTCAGCTATCAGGAAATCTTTCTTATGAAAAGGAATATTAATGAAGTTGTATAAAATGCTTTTAAAATATTTTTTACAACATTTGCTTAAAAGATATGAATTTGCTCTTCATTGTAAGTATCTGAAAAACGTTGTGTTTTATCTGCAGTGTGGGCTTGGTCTGGGAGACACTGAAAAACTGTACAGTTAAAAATAGTGGCTGAAGCAAGGATAAATGAGTAGGCGAAGGTTGAAAGTGTTCTGCTCGCCTAGGCTGGTGGTTGGTACACAGGTATTGTGAGAAAAGGATTTATGTAATTTAGAAATGAATCACAGCCCATAATTAAACATGGGCTGCAATGAATTTGCTTCCTTGGATTCCTAAATACAGGATGGTTTCAGCAGAAGCAAAAAAAAATGCAAAGTGAGGTTGTAGACACATGGTTATATTGACTGCAGCAGAACTGCAAGAGGTGGAGCACTCCTTGGTTTGTACAGTGTGCCCTGTTATGGTTGAGCTGAACCGAGCCAAGTAACTAAAAGAAGAGGCTAATTTGTAGTGATTAATTGATTCACAGACTTCATCTCTTCCCTTTATGCAGAGAGCAAGTAGACATTATTTCTATGAGGGTTTTTTTATATATTAGGAGTATTTTTTGCTTAGTGGCTGATACCAGTGTAGAATTTGAGCCATGAAGTACTGAAGATGTTTGTGCTGTGTTTTGTGCCTGGCTTGTATATGTGTGCTAGTGGGGTCCTAAGGCTTATGCTGGAGTGTAATCATGAAACTTAGTCTCTGCCAAGTACTTGCTGGTGGGCTGAGATGGGGAACTCCTGATAACTGACTCTCACAGGTGTCTTCCTCAGGGAAACACAAACATGAGAAGTGATCCTACCTTGCTGGAGATGAACTTATATAGAATTAGTTGCTTTGGATAACTCTTGCCCTAAGATCTGTGGCAGTGTTATTTCACTCAAGGCCTTGCCTCTTGCAGGTTGAGAAACTCCACTTAAAAGCAAGAAAAAAAAAAAATCAAGACACAAATTTGAACTATAAAACCCACAAATCTGAAGACAATAGACTATTAATTTTAATATTTTTTGCAAGCTTTTGGCTTTCTGAGGTTTGATGCACAAGTACTTCAGTGCTAAGAATTGCTGGTGCTGGTGATGACTTTGTTGCTGTCTCAGGCACTGAACCTTCAAGAGGCAGAGGAACTCCTGCGCTATGAGACTGTTGAATTGAGAAGTACTGCAGCAAAGGCTTCAGGAGCATCACTGTGTCACTGTTGGAGTTGATGTATATCCTTGTGCTTTCTGCCAGCACCATGTGATTGCATTTTGCTAGGGTGAATGCCCTTAGGATATTGTCTGTGCCCTCTGTGGTGATCGTTGTTTTTCCTTGGAGCTAGCCATTGCAATCAGGTTTGTCTGCTAACGCAGCCACACAGGGAACAGAGGTAGTGTCACAGAGTTGGTGATGGATTGCAATAAATGTGTGATTGTGACAGGCTGAGTGCAGCTGGTAGCTAAGCTCCCTCCCGATCACTTGCTCATCCTACTCGAGTGGTATGAGGAGGAAAGTGAGAAGGGCAAAAGCAACTAAACTCTCCAACTTCTTGAGGTAAATAATTTAGTAAGTGAAGAGTTTGAAAAAAACAAAACCAAACACCCCCCCCCCCAAAAAAAAAAAAAACCAACAACCCCAAACAAAAAAAAAAAAACAAACAAAATGAAAAACAACAAACCAACCAAACAAAAAAGTTTTTCTTTGCTTCATTGTATTGAACCTATCCCTGCACAGCCTAGTCTCAGGAACCAGATTGGTCTCTTTCAACCTGAAAGACTTCAGTTTCATGTGTACCCTTTTGAGGCTTATGAATCTCTTGCTCCTGCCATGCAGGATGTGAGAAAAAAACAATACCTGGAATAGCCTGCTTGGCTAATTCTTGGTTTTGCTGCTCATGACTGAAACAGTTACCTGAGTTATATGCTGATTTAAAGCTTGGGCTTGCTGGTGACTCTTTGTCTCATGTCTAAAGCCTTGTGTAACTATTCAGAGACTCTGAAAGCCACAGATTAAAATGACAACGTTGGCATTTATAAATCTTTCAGATTTGGCCTTCTGATTTTTCTGCTTATGGATCTTAATGCCTATGGGAAATTACAGAAACATTTGCAGTTTTTCTGTGGAGAGAAAAATAGTAACTGGAAGAAAGAACTTTTAAAAAAAAGAATTCCTGGTAAAAACTCGTGCCCTGTATTGCTCTGAATGTGCACCTTGTCATGACTTGTAGCCAGAGACAGCCCTTTGTGCATCGAATCACACCCATGCTGAGGGGCTGAGTTTGAAATAGCATTAAAAGCAAATGCTGGCACCAGGACTGAATGGCAGAAAGGCTGCGCCCCCTTCAGCAGCACCAGATGCTTCCAATAGATGGCAGCGGGAGCCTTACGAGGGACAGAATGTGACACTGGCGGCTGCTCTTGACATCTGATGGCTGCAGAAGCAGGAGGTAAATGTTTTGCCTGGTTTTGACTAGGATTTCAAATTTTATCAGGATTTGGTTTGACTGGTGGTTACAAGCAAGTTTTGTTAGGAGTGTAAAAAAATGTAATAGCAGAACTGAGAAGGTGTCTTAGGGATAGGGAGAAAACCTTGAAAATTAAAAAAAAAATTTTAAAAAAAAAACCTGAAAAGGAAATATAGCTCTTAGACTTTTCAGGTAGCAATCTCTGTGTCTGAAGGTGATGTTTGCCTGTCATCAGCTACAGAATTGTACCAATGGCCCTGTAAGAGCTATTACTGCTGACCTGGCAGGCATAGGAAATACAAATATTTAAAGTTTCAAAGGCTGAAAGTTAAGAAATGGGACCTATGAGATTCTACTGCAGCCTGTGACGTTTCAGAACAGTAACTCAGTGTATATGTTACTGAGGTTTTGTTTGTTGTAATGTGTGCTTTCTGTTGCTTCACTCTCAAAGTCCACCTCCAGCAACAGCAGTAGAAACTGTGTAGTTTTAGATTGCATTCATTAGGCTGTCATGTGCGGTGCACCTTGGAAGTGCACTGCAGAAGAGGTTAGGATTTGCTTTTATGTGTCTACCAAACGTTTCCCTTAGTCTTTGTGTAATCACTGTTAAGTTCTGATGGTTTTCATTATGGACATAGAAAAACTTCTGAGGCTGTAAAGTATGAAACTGCCATGATATGAACTCTAGACTTACGTTGTAGATGTAGAAAGCTGAAGTGTCACTGTATTTGTCTGGTTTCACTTCACTCTGGTTTTAACTATTAAATCTTCAAGTGCTTTACAGTGGAGGGTTCTATGCAGGGTTGAGAAATGCAACCATCATGGCTACCGTCTTGTTCATAGTCTTGTTCAATTTCCAGTGACCTGGAAGAAGGGACAGTGTATCCTCAGCAAGTTTGCTCATTACACAAACCAGAGAGCAGTGGCTGACACACCAGAATGGCAATTCAGAGAGACTGGGAAGCTGAGCAGAGGGGAACCTCGTAAAGTTCAAGGGCAGGTGTGGAGTCCTGCACCTAGAGAAGTGTAAACCCCTGCACCAGTGCAGATTAGGGGCTGACCTGCTGGAAAACTGTTCTGCAGAGAAGGACATGGGAGTCCTGGTGGACAAGTTACCCATGAACTAGCAATGTGCTCTTGTGGCCAGGAAGACCAAAGGTATTTCAGCATGCATTAAGAAGTCAGTGAAGGTTCTACTTCCCCCCTACTCTCCCCGCTCTGCCCCAGTGTGGCCACATCTGGAGTATTGTGCCCAGTTCTTGGCTCTCCAGTTCAAGAGAGGCAATGAACTGGTGGAGGGTTATGAAGATGGTGAAGGGACTGGAGCTTCTCTCTTATGAGGAGTGGCTGGCAGACCTGGGGCTGTTCAGTGTGAAGAAGACAAGCCTGACAGTGGATCTTACCAGTGCTTGTCAGTATATAAAGGGTGAGTGTCAAGAGGTTGGGATCAGATTCCTTTCAGTGCCCAGCAACAGGATGAGGTGCAGCGGGCACAAACCGGAACACAAGAGGTTCCATCTGAACATAAACTACTTTGAGGGTGACAGAGTAGTGGAACAGACTGTCCGGAGAGGTTGTGGAATCTTCTCTGGAGATACTCAAAACCCACCTGGACACATTCTTGTGCAACCTGGTCCAGCTTTAGTAGGAGTATTGCACTAGGCAATTTCTAGAGGTCTCTCCCAACTCCTACCTACCATTCTGTGTTTCTGTGATCTTTCATAAGCATGGCAGCAGTAAGAGAAACTGGAAGAGCAAAAGCTTATTCTCCATCCCAGAACACTGAGCAGCCCATAGGCAGTGTCTGCACTGGCTGCACAATTGCCTACTGGTTTTTCAACAGACGTGCTGACAAGATCTGAAGGGAATAAAAGCTCAGGTCTCAATGCCTCTGTTAGTTGGAGCAAAATGTAGAAGCCTTTGTGTTTTTCAGTTGATGTCAATATACCAGTCTTAGAATCATAGAATCACAGAATGTTTTGAGCTGGAAAAGTCTTTTAAAGATCATTTAGTCCAACACTTCTTGCTATGAGCAGTGACATCTTCATCTAGATCAGGTCACTCAGAGCCACTTTCAACCTATAATGTTTCCAGGAATGGGGCTTCTACCTCTCTGGGCATCCTGTTCCAGGTCTTCTGCATGTCTGATGAAGTTACCCACGGGGACAAACTTTTAGGGAGGCTTTTGTTTTTCCAATGTCATGCTGTGAGAGCTAGGGAGGAAGAAAAAAGGGGGGTGGGTGTGGGTGAAGAAGATGCTCTGTTGAATGTAATTTGGTTTACTTTTATCTGTGGAAGCATTGTTAATTTTCATCTCTCTTCTGAGTGTCCAGGAAACAAGGGTTCAGGAACAGCTTCTCAGTGCCTGAGATACTGTTTAGGCTGTTTTAAGCTTGTGATGATGCTGGAGGATTTACAATGAAAACACATCTTGCAATTACCAAAATTTCACTCACAAAGAGAGATTTTTATTCTCCCAGTTGTCTGGGAACAGAGTTGACTTGATTGCTGGGAGTGAAAGTGATCTGAAAATAGTAATCTAACAGAAGCTTGTTAATTTCCCCTTAAATAGCACATATCCGTTTGCTGCATAGATTAATTTGAACACAGCTCCCTCCCTCTGCTCCTTGGTCCTTGGCATCTGGAACATGATAGAAGTTTAGTCAAGTTACTTAGTAGAGTAGAAGTTTAGTCAAGTTATGAAGAGTCTTTCACCATCTCATCCCCTCTTCAGTTTTAAGAGGTTTTATATTCATTTGTCCTTTCCAAAAAGACATACATGTATGTGCCCATATGCTTTTTTCTGTCTGCTCTGCAAGCTCTCTCTAGAAGTATTCTCCAGCTTCTCCAGTCTGGTTAATTGGGAGGGGAAAAAATGTTAGATATTGCTCTGCTGCTACAACCAGAAGCCTTCATAAAGCTGCAGATGAAATCTGTGGCTTCTTCACAGTTCTAGGTGGTTATGTGAGTTGTCTTCCTGTGGAATAGGAAGGGGATGAGAATGAAGGTCAGGGATGAGAAAGGCAGCAGCAGGCATCATGCTATAAAATCTTATTGTTGCATTTGTTATACCTTCTGCATTTTGGTCTGCAGTGAAGGTTTCACCTTTCATCACTCTTCCATGTGCTATGCCCCTGCTTGCCAGGGTAGTACATAATAATTTGTGGCAGAGTCCTCATTGGCAAGTTCCAGGAGCTGGTCTCCATAGGAAAGGAAGGATGCTTTGCTCTCACAAGAGCATGTTTCCCTCTGTCTCTGTGACCATGAGTGTTGTTCCTGTAGCACAGATGAAACAACAACTTTCTGTTTTGAATATGCCAGTAACTGAACAGTCTCTTGGGTTCATGAATTTGACCTTGGAAGCCTTTTGCAAGTTGTTGACTTTCAGGTTGAATTCCATTTGCTCTTCAGGTTTCTTAAGAACCTCAGAAATTGGGAACTCAAGGCACTTTAAGTGGGAAGAACATTGTGCTGGGGTCACAACTGTCCTTCCTCCCACCAGCAAACCCTGTTCTCTCAACACACCCTCCCTTCTCCCATTCTCCATCCTGCCTACTCCCGGTTTCTACCTCTTCCTGGCTCCTGACTCTGTTTGGGTTGAGGACCCACAATCCAAACGTGTCTCTGATGTGGATGGTGGTTGAAGCCAATTTTGATGTAATGGGAATCTTTTGGAGTCTATAATTTCTCTCTGGAGAGACAGGAGAAATATTTACCAAGTTGGTTACAGACTTAACAAGCCAGGAATCAGAGAGGTGGAATAGCAAATATCTCTGTTCTCTGGATGCCATAAAGTGAAACCAGGGTTTTGCAGTGCACCTTAATTTCATTAAAGCCCCACTGAGCATTACTACAATCCTGCTGGTAGCATGTCCTGGTAGCTGTGCTGAGAGGAAAATCTTTAGTCGCAGTGGTTTGTTCAGTAGTTAAAATCACTGCTGGACTGGTTACAGTGCTGTGCCTTGGCAGTTAAGAAGCAGTTTCAGGTTTGGGTGGAATATTAACTGGTGCTGGCATACAAGAAGCAGATGGTTCCTTTTCTAGTGATGAAGTAAAAAGCTAAATGTTATCCTAACTACTACAGCAAGCTGGTGCTGAAGCAGTAAGGAAAATGATAAGGACCTTGGGGCTCCACCTACCAAGTTCTTTCCATTCAAGTGATTTGAGTGATCTTTTTTCTTGTGTTTCATTACTGCAACAGCAGCACAATTGATTACAGAGAAGCCCCCATAGATGCAGGTCAAACAGCGTATCAGAAGATTTCCTCCTTGATCTGAAAGAGTGTGATCTTGGCTCTGGTTGCAGAAAACTTGGGCATAGCATGACAGATTTTCTTCTTGAGAATCTCCAGCTCAGTTTAAATCCTTCACATTGTGGTGCTCTGGCATGGCTGTAGCCACAGAAGTGTATTATTGGCCTCCCTGTGGCACAGATGGCAGTTAAGAAGAACTGAGAAGCAGAAAGGGCAGACCCTGTTACATAGGAATATATCCAAGAGGCAGGAGAGAGCATCTTCAGCTGCATTGAACAAGGAGAATGGAGGCACAGAACAGACTCTAGCTTTTGACAAGACAAAGTTTCAGTCAGCGTTTTTGATCATGTTCCCAATGCTGAAATCAAAGTTGGCTGGTAAAAAATTCCCACCCCATTTTTGGAATATGTACCCACATCCACCTCTCTTAAAGCAATGCTTGGGTGTGAATGGCACACACGTGGTGTGGCACTGGCCAGTAATGCAGCCCTGGTGAGGCTTCTGTTTGGGACCATGTTTGCTTGTCCCCTTCAGGCACAGCTTGTTCTTAGCACCATGTGCTCATGTGCAACTCTACCAGCTGGCACAGAAACTCTTTCCCAGGGTGTACCATGGCTTAGCAGATTCCTTCTCTAGGATCTTGCAACAATGATGGGGAATGAATCCAGTGACCATCAAGGCTCACATGTGGGCAGTTGTCTCTTTTGTCTTGAAGTGCTTTACCTTTATGTGTCTTTGCCTTAAAGTGCTTGCAGCACCAAGAGTCAGATGCCCCTGGTGTGCAACCTGCTATCATGCCACTGGACAACCTAACAACTGAATGCAACTTTATCCTCTTCCTTATTAGATCTGGACCTTGTTATTTTGCATGCTTGTCATTTGGGAAGTCCTTAAAAATGACCCTTCCTAGTGAAACTATGATTTGAAGATTATTGGAGGAATTCACAGAGGAGATCCTCAAAATGAACACAGTTAGACACATCTGTGCCTTGGGAATGGTCAACAATGAGTGAACTCGTTTGAAGGCAACAGTTGCTCTTCCAACTCTTGTGGACAACCTTTAAGCACTTAAAAGCCAAGTGCATCTCTGAACCTTACTGGAAGTATTTCAGTGGCTCTGTTGTGGGGTGGTGTGGTAGAGTGGTAACATACATTTTCTCTGTCTGGAAACTGAGACTAGCAGATGGCTCCAGTAAGCTAAGAGCTGAGGTGTCATGTCCCTGTCATTCCTTATGGTGTTTCCAGTACTGAAGTCAGTCCCTGATAAAAAAATCTGTTAATCTCTGTACTTAAACTGAAGCCTGAACATCAAGGGCGTCTGACAAGGGAAATCAAATGTCCACAGCCCCTCACTTTTTTGGTTTGCTGAACTCATGCTTGGTAAGAGTCAGAGCAATGTGGGGGCTCTTCTGGCATGTGCTGAATCACGAAGGTCCCAGAAGCTTGGATTGCAAGCAGAGCTGGAGTATCCCAAGAGTCTGCTGTGTGCCTCAGAGGCTTCTGTTGAATGCTTTGGCCTGCAGAGTGGTGGTATTGGACAAATCTGCATGGGTGGATTCCCATTCCATGCTGTGGAATCATCCCCTCCTCTGGGAATGCCAGCTTGTGAGTGCTTTCAGTTGCTGCTGAGACACAGCGGTGCTGGGTCTGTTGCCAAGGAAAGAGTTTACTCACCAACTTCGAAGGCATAACTAGTGGCTGAAAGAGAGCAAAAGAATTAGATGTTGCTTTGACTATGGAGATATCAGGAATTCAGTGCTCTCTTTTTAGCCACAGTGCTGGGAAAAAGACACAGTGGCCCATCTTGTGTCTGAGAATTACTGCTAGATGGATAAAAGCTGACAGCAAATATTTACTCTGGGATCAATTCTGTTTAAAGTGCAATGTCAGTAGCAGAACATGCACACAGGAAGGTCAACTGTAGGATCAAGGCTGCATTTATATAAAGACAGAGGAACATGCACTGGAAACTCTTGCTTGAAACAGGAAAAGAAGGGAAGAGTTTGAAAGTCACACTATGAGCATCTTAATTTTCTTCCTCACACTAAGTGTTTTCTCATGTTCAGGTAAGTTGCTTAGAATGGAACCACGTCTTTTTTCTTGTGGTGGTTTTGGGAGGAAAAGCACAATACCTCCCTGAACTTCTCTGCAACTAAGTGCCTCCATCTCAGGCTTTCCAGTGTACGACTATGAACTCCCTGTCACAGAAGAGGCTCTCAATGCTTCCATTGCAAGGATCAATTCTCAGTCGTGGGGCCCAAACCTGTATGGTGTTGTCAAAAGCCACGTCACAAGAGTAAGTGAACAGACCGTGGAGATCCTATACCTGAAATACGCTTTGCTGTGATGAAAAACTCTTCTTCACTCAATGCTGGAAACACAGATTTAGGTGGCGCTTTTTGATGCTACTTGGAAGAGGGTAGGTTTGGGGCATTATCTGAAGTTATGGCTTTAGAAATTAAATACTCATCTATATTGGTTTGTAATTAAAAACACTTTAGTTCAAATTTTCCACCCCCAGAATAGAAAACTTTGAGGTGTAGCTTGTAAGATTTTGTTCAGAACTGGTATTTTTAAATTCCTCCAGCTAACTGCTTTGCTTTGGGCATAAAGAAACCTCCTGCAGCAAGTTCTCAGCTGAATGTCCTCATTGCTAATTAAATGACAACACAAAGACATTCAGAGTTCTTTCTCCAATCTGTAGTTATGACATCTGTCTCTACATGCCGATTCCAGTTTAAATCTGATGGTGTCTAAATGCAGGCAGGAAACCTGTATCAGTTTTAATTTGCATTGCTAAGAATTATGTTTGAGTTACACCCAGAGTTATGGAGTTAAAGCTTTCTAATTTAAAGTTAGCATGTCTGTGTTCCTGAACATCCTTAGACCCTAGATCCTGAAGATCTTTAGAACCTAGAACATCTCTTTCCATAGATGATATGTACTGAGTCCTCTGCAAGAATAAATGACAAGATGATTGATCTAGTTTGCGGTGGGTTGGGGGAAGTGATTTAAAGCAGTGGGAATTTGTTGGGTTTTTTTGGGGGGAGGGTTGGTTTTGCTTGGGGCTTTTTGGAGCCTCACATCTTGAGCTAAAATGTTGGTTAGATCATAAGAAGGAGGGAAGAAAACCCTAACGTGGCAACAAAAGTAATCAAACTTTCTGAAGCTTGCAGTGTTGCATGCACACTGCCTGTTAAGGCACCTGAGGTGACAGGGAGAAACTCTATAAACTACATTAATTCAGTTGCTTGCAGTTGTGTGATTTACTTTCCAAGTCATGTATTTGCAACAGACTTCCCAGCAGTCTGGATATCCAAAGCAGAGCTGTTAGTACCTAATTCCCACAGAAGAAGCAGGTAGCATGCAGGGGTAATGCTATGATTATCTACCTTTGACAACTATAGACCCTCCAGCTGACTGTGGAGCAAGAGGGTCCTAGAGTGACTGTTTCAAGTAAAAACCCCAAGTGTTGCTGTCACCAAGTCTACTTAAGAGTGCAACTCTTGTGCACAATAAAATAGCCTTTCTCACACACAGTAAACTGCTCTAAATTGGCCACTGACCCATACTGCCCTTATGTCTTGTTTCTGCTTTGAGAAAGAAGCAAGACTGCCATGTAGTGGGCAGAGAAAACTGACAGACACTGATTATGTGTTGTGTTGACCTTCCTTTTACCAGATTGACACATGGAACAGTGATGACTATAGACTAGAGCTGCACTTCAGCATTCGTGAAACCGTGTGCACGAAAGCTTCAGGCAGAGACCCCTCCACATGTGACTTCAAAATTGGTCTTTTTGTGGTAAGTGCCTCTGCTATGAATGTGAACCCCCTGATCTGTACAGAATGTTCTCAGGACATATTGAAGCACTGGTGGAGCTGTAGAATGACTGGTTTTCTGAAAACAAAACCAAACCCAAACAAATATAACCTGCAGGTTGGAGTGAGTGTGAGGTAGAAAGGATCAGTGCTGGGAGACTCCTCTGCCTGGTCAGTGGGGAACTAATTTGAGCTGAAAAGAGGATGTGTGTCTTAGAGCAGAATGCAGTGAAAGTGTCTGTGTACTTTGGGACAAAATCCTGTAAGGAACATATGGTTTCCTTTCTAAGGTAAGAGAACAGATAAAATAGATCCTGCCACAGCAGGATCACCAGACCACACAGAAATGTATCTAGGTGGGTCTTGAATATCTCCAGAGAGGGAGGCTCCACAACCCCCCTAGGCAGCCTGTTCCTGTGTTCTGTCACCCTCATGGTGAAAAAATTCCTCATGTTTACATGAAACTTCCCATGCCTCAATCTTCCTATGTAGTTCAGATTCCCTCTGTGCTGACAGTGCTGAGCACAGAAATGGTTTGGGTTAGAAGGGCCTTTTAAAAGTCATCTAATCAACTTCCATGCAGTAATCAGGGACACCTTCTACTATATCAGGTTGCTCAGGGCACCACTCAAACCGACCTGGAGTGTTTCCACGGATGGGGCTTCTACCACCTCTCTGGGCAACCTGTGACAGTGTTTCATCACCTTCATCATAAAAAAATGTCTTATTTTTATCTATTCTAAATCTCCCCTCTTTTAGTTTAATACCATCACCATCTGTACTGTTGCAACAGACCCTGCTAAAAAGACTGTCCCCATCTTTCTTATAATCCTGATTAAGTACTGAAAGACCACAGTAAGGCTTCCCTGAGGCTGCCTTCTCTCCAGGCTGAACAATCTCAACTGCCTCAGCCTGTCCTTACAGGAGAGGTTGGAAATAATTTTCAAATTTTCAACTCTCCCTCCACCCTGAAGGGAGATTCTCACCCATTCAGATTCTCTTCTCTCAGTGAAACTCCCGTGGGAGGGTTTGCACAGCAGCTGACTCAGTGACATTTGCTCTGTTTTGATCTGTTACAGCCAACTGCTTTCTGCAGAAGTGTTGTGGAAGTCTCTGGTGAGCTGATCTCGAAGATCACTGTGCAGTGCCATCGTGACACATCCAGTTCTGAATCGATGAGCAGTGAGGAGGTAAGGAAGGAGAAAATTGATTTTTACTGCCTGGGGAAGCAAATATTGGCTGGAGAGCAGCCCTGAGGAAAAGGACCTTGGAGTCTGGGTTGATGAAAAGCTCAACATGAGCCTGCAGTGTGCTCATGCAACTCAGACAGCAACCGAGTCCTGGGCTGCATCAAGAGCAGTGTGGCCAGCAGGGCAAGGGAGGTGATTCTGCCCCTTTGCTCTGCTCTCCTCAGACCCAATCTGTGTGCAGTTCTGGAACCCCCAGCACAGGAAGGACATGGAAGTGTTGGAGCGGGTCCAGAGGAGGGCCACAAAGATGATCAGAGGGCTGGAGCAGCTCTCCTATGAGGACAGACTGAGAGAGTTGGGGCTCTTCAGCCTGGAGAAGAGAAGGCTTCGAGGGGACCTGATAGTAGCCTTCCAATATCTGAAGGGGGCCTACAGGAAGGCTGAGGAGGGATTATTTACAAGGTCTTGTAACGACAAAATGAGTGACAGTGGGTTTAGACTGGCAGAGGGGAGATTTTAGACTGGATGTTAGGAGGAAGTTCTTTCCAGTGAGGGTGGTGAGGCACTGGAACAGGTTGCATAGGGAGGTTGTGGTTGCTCCCTCCCTGGAGGTGTTCAAGGCTAGGTTGGAGGAGGTCTTGAGTGACCTGTACTAGTGGGAGGTGTCCCTGCCTATGGCAGGGGGTTGGAACTAGATGATCCTTGAGGTCCCTTCCAACCTTACCATTCTATGATTCTATGGAATATTCTGCTCACCTTTTAAGGAGAAGTCAGGTGTGTATGTGTGAGCTGCAACTCCTGTTGCAGTTGGAGTTTTTGATGAGAAAACTGAATGTGGCTAGAAACCCAACTGTCTCCTGTAATGCTTCACTTTCCATCAGCTGAGAGGTTTGACCTTACTTGAGGGATGCCTGGGGAGAGTGTGAATCTCTGTGGCAGTCTGGCACATCCGCCAACTCTTTCCTCATTGATGTATTGAGTGTGTGCCTGCAGAACAGTGATTGGTGCATCTTGGGCAGAAACAAATACCAATGACTGGCTCTGTTACCAAACCTGGCTCTCAACTGAGAGCAGTGTAGCTGAAGAACATTTGCTCTGCTGAGATTTGTACTCCCTTTTTGAGCTCTTATCTGATCTTTTAGGGTGTGACTCCATGCCAACCCAGCTTGTGAATTCCAGTTAGCTGTTTTCAAATTATGTTGTTCTCCGCTTTTTCTGTGAACTGACACTTGAACCTGAGTGCCTGCACTTACAAGGCTGATCTACAGTGGGTGCTGTGCTTGAGGATTGTATGCAGGGAACAAAGTGCCAAAGGGTACGGACAGCTTTTGTTTTTGGAAAGTGCAGGTGACTAAAGGAATAACTTAAAGCAAATGGGATTCTGTGTCGCTTTCTCATGGTTGGAATTGCCAAATTACCTTGCAATTTTTAAATTAATTTTTAATTTTTGGGGGGGTTCAGAATCTCTATTTAGAGCTAGCTACTGAATGCATCACAGGAAAACTTGATTTGCAGAACAGAAAGACTGCACATGAAGTACTCAGATTCATAACGTTGTCTTGGATGTTCAGTCTGTCCTCTGAGGGTTAAGCATAACTCTTGTTTAACAGCACACTTAGTATAAACACTTGCTTTTACAAGCAGGCATCTTCCTGCAAGCCTTCTCTAACCATCAGTTAAAATTCAGTACTGCTGCCAATATTCCTGCTGGGGAATATATTTTCTGCGATCTTAATAAGGAGTAAATGCCACAGGGAATTGTTGCACATGAAAAGGGAAATATTTCTTTCTGCAGAGAGCTGCAGCAAGTGCACTGTAGCTCTAGAGCTGTAACTCAGTTCAAGGAATCTCAGCCTGGCTGAGATACTGTGGTTGATATAGCTCACATAGTGCTGGTGGCATTTGGACAGGAGAACAAATTATGCTTGCCTGAGGCTAGGATCATATCACTTGCATAGAGATCAACAAAAGAATGGTGTAGAGAGCTTTTTAAATAGTGATTTGGGATTAATGAGTCAATGAGGTGCCCTGTGTGACTGCAACAGACTTAATGCTGCTCTCCTGGCTGTATCTGGACTACAGGAAGGCCAAGTAGGGTATGAAGTGTGAAAGATGTTGACTTGACAGGATACTTGCAGCTGCAGACATCCTTAGCAACATCAAAGAATCATAGAATTGTTCTGATTGGAAGAAACCTTCATGGTCATTGAGTCCAACCATTAACCCAGCACTGCCAAGTCACCACTATACCATGTCCCTCAGCACCACAACTACATGCCTTTTAAATACCTCCAAGGGTGGCAACTCCACCTGGACAGCATCTTCTAATGCTTGACAACTCTTTCAGTGAAGAATTTTTTTTCTAATATCCAATTTAAACCTCCCCTGGTGTTACTTGAGGCTGTTTCCCAGCCTCTGCCAAAAGCCTGTGTTTCCTATCACTTGTTATTGAGAGAAGAGTCTGACCTCCACCTCACTGCAATCTCCTTTCAAGTAGTTGTAGAGAGCAATAAAATTTCCCCTCAGTCTACTTTTCTTCAGGCTAAACAACTCTGATTCTCTCAGGTGCTTGTCCAAAGACTTGTGCTCTCAACTCTTCACCAGCTTTGCTGCCCTACTTTCATTGTGGTCCAACACCTCAGTGTCCTTGTAGTGAGTGGCTCAAAATTGAACACAGAATCCGAGGTGCAACCTCACCAGAGCTGAGTACAGAGGGACAATGTCACGTTGGCTACACTGCTTATGATACAAGCCAGGATGCTGCTGGGCACCTGGGCACATTGCTTGCTCATGCTCAACTGGCTGCTCACAAACGCTCCCAGGTCCATTGCTGCTGGGCAACCTTTCAGAGACTCTTCCCCAAGCCTGTAGCATTGTGTGAGGTTGCTGTGACCCAAGTGCGAGACCTGACACTTGGCTTTATTGACATTCATGCCACTGGCCTTGGCCCATTGATCCAGCCCATCCAGAGCCTCCCCATCCTTAAACAGGTCAAGACTCCTATCCAATTTTGTGTTACTTGCAAACTTACTGAGGATACCCTCTATTCTGTGACTGGCTGCCAAGTGGCTTTGCAGTAGCATTGGCAGTAGTCTTATTTTCAAAGAAATTGATAATGTAGTTTGGAATTACTTCAGTGATCTTAGAGTACCTGAGGAAATGAAGGAGAAGTGGACTTCTTGACAGCTGGCCTATTTCAATAAACATTTTTAATTTACAGATGATGCATCTGCCAATAATGAACCCTAGCAGGCCAGGGAGCAGTCACCTGGAAGGTAAGCCATGTCTACCATGCTCAGCTGTCTTGTCTACCTTTTGGACTATCTCCCTGGACCATCTGAAGGTCATCTCTCTGAGGGAAAATGAGGAAGACCAGCAGTTTGCTTATGCCATAGACAGCTACTATTTCCTTTGCGGAATGGTATCCCATTGAAGAAGGAGTGAGGCCATTAGGTTGCAAAGTAGGCCATTGCTGAGGTTTGTATGCTCTGTGTACACATTTTCTGGATTGCCAAATTGGTGCTCTCATAACCCATAATTGTGTGCACAGAATCATAGAATCATAGAATGTAAGGTTGGAAGGGACCTCAAGGATCATCTAGTTCCAACCCCCTGCCATATGCAGGGATACTTCCCACTACTACAGGTTACTCAAGGCCTCCTCCAACCTGGCCTTGAACACCTCCAGGGAGGGAGCAGCCAAGACCTTGTAAATAGTCCCTCCCCAGCCTTCCTGTAGGCCCCCTTCATAGACTGGTAAGGGTTGGAAGTGGCCTCTGGAGGTCATCTAGTCCAACCTCCCTGCTAACACAGGTATGCCTAGATCAGGTGAGGCTGTCTTGATGTAGTGCAGAAGGCCAAATGAAGCCGTTTGAAGCATACCACTCTCATGTATGTCTCCATGTCCTTTTTTAAAAGATGCGTTTGCTCCTGAAGCCTTCCCTTCAAGGGGAAGAGGCAGCAGCCGTGGAGATTGGTATAAACCCAGTTATTTCAGCTCTGACAAGATTGAGTAATATGGTTTGGGTGAGTACAGTTGAAATTGTAGTTTTTATGCACCTTTGATGTGCAGGTTTTATGACAAGGTGGACTGTTAAGGGTAAAAAATCTCTTTGGGAATGTGGTTCTTGGCTACGAACATGTTAAAAACCATTTTACTTTAGGCATTTGTAGGATTTGTTTATGGGAAAATTTAGTGACAGAAGCAGCACTGTTAGCACCATTGAGAAGTGTTGATGGGGTAGCAATCTCTGGTGGCTTTTGCTCACTCTTGAGTAGTTCATCTCATATACTCACACAGTACTGGTGTGCAGGTAGTGTGAATGGCATGCAAGAAAATAGGTTTGCTGGCCTGACTTTAACCTAAAGGTCAAGCCTTGCGCTACAGTTCTGCCTTTTTGCCTCCACCTCTCTTGCCTGGCAGAGACATGTTTCTGTCCAACACTTCATTGATACTTTGGACTTTATTCAACCTGGTTGCCCGCAGCATGGCTTTGTCACTTGGCTGTGTGCTCTAGAACATGCCCTTGTTGTGTATTGGCAAAGATCCAGATGAGTTATTGGGTGCCGTAGTCCTTCCAGCACCTTTGTGGCTTCCTGTGTCTATCTGTACTGCAAACTCTTGATGGAATGGCCACGTCTTTGTGCCAAATCTATTGCAACAGGACCTTGAGGCTGCATAGCTCAGCAAACAAAAAAATGAACATGGTTCTTGAGAGAACCAAGATGCAGTTAACACTGGTCTAGAGTTTGTTGCAGAAAAACTATGAAGGAAATGTTTGGAGCCCCATTAATGAAATGTGAAGGTGGGAGCAGCTCTAATTGCCTCTGATATTTTACCATCTTATGGAGTTAATCCAAAGGGAAGTGATTTTAAAAGAGTTTTAGCAACACAGGATGAAGATAATTCTTTGGCACACCAAACAGTTTTAAAGAAGTTAGGAAAGGAAGAGGAAATCGCTTAGCACTGTGTCTTTGTGATGAAAAAGGTTTCGCACACTCGCTCGGGGTACATCTCATTAGCAGCTCCCTGTCCCTGTAGAGTGTGCCAGGACTGAATGCTCCGTGTGTGTGCATTGGAGAGGAGACAGTTTTAGATGTAATTTAGCACTGATGACTCACCAAAAACTAACACGTTTCTCATAAGTGTACCATTGGTAAGCCTATATGTGCTGCAGGAGAAATACTCCCCACTCTCCTAGAAACAAGATATGAAAGGAAAATCCAGTCATTATGTGAGGTCAGGTCTTTGTTTTAAATATAATTTCACTAAACCCATATGCTGTTTAATTTATCCACGAGCCAGTAAAGGTGATAGACTGTTTTAATCACTACTTTTCTTCTTACAGGAATCTCTGACTTTTCTAAATGTCTTTGAACTTCCTTAAACCTATTGCAGTGCATTCTGATGTGCACTCTGTGTCCCTCTGGGTACCCTTAATCCAAGGAAATGGAGTGGACAGACTGAGGCTTACTGAAGAGTTGCATAAGGTTGAATTTCTGTTCCAGAGAAGAGGCAGACAAATTTTGTAAATGCCTGACCAGTGCTGTCTTGAGTACCAAACCGTCTCAACTCTGGACGAATTCAGATTGAACTTCAGACAGTTTTCCAGAAGAGTTGTGGGGAAGGAGATCTGTGTGTTCAAAATGGGGAGGCATCCCTTTTGTCAGAAAATGGCAGGTATTTTAAATGAATTCTTTCAAGAGGAGCTACCTCCATTAAGCAATCATCCCAAATGTTTTGTGTTCTTGTATCTAATGCCTAACCAGAAGTAAACTGTAAAATCTTCTTGAACATGTACATGAAAGAAATGGGGAGAAAATTATAGTTGGTGAAGTCTTGTGCCTTTTGAGTTTTAATACTTCCTGCTTGTAGTCAAAGATGGATTGCAAGTATCATTTACAGAGCTATGTTTCAGAGTAGTGTCCTAGATTTTTAACATCTCAGAGGCAAATAGATTAAGAGATTAAGGGAGAATTTCAACCCAACTTGAAACTCCGTGTTTGTCTTGTTTTAATTGTTCTGACTTATAATAGTCTGGAGAGAAGTCATCTTAATTTAACTTGTTATTTGGAATCACAGAGGTTCATCCATTAATCTAATTTGGAGTCACAACTTTCCAAATTATTCCATGTGTTTTAGGCCAGGGAAAGTCATTTATAGCTTTTTACTCCCTTGTATTTTGGCACCTGTGTGACGATGGCTGACATTATTACAAGCTGTAGTGCAATGACTTTGTTTGGTGGGGCATAGGAAATATGTTCTAGGCTTTGAGATGGCAGTACCTCTGCTAGCTTATCTTTTTTGAGAATATTTTGGGGGATACTGGGGAAACAGCAACTTAATAAAAGACAACTGTCATCTCTTACTCAACCTGCTGTTGACAGGCAAATCCAGACAAGTTCAAGTAAGAAATGAAATGTAGTTCTTTTTTATTTTGCTCAACAATGTGGGTAACTGACTGCTGCAAAAATCACTAAGGTTTTTCATGCTGAATTTTACATTTTCTAAACTAAAACTTCTTATCTTTTTGGCCACAAAAATTATTTCAGGGGAATTCTATGCCTGACTTAATGCAGGAAGCTAGGCTAAATTATCTCTCTGGTGCTTTGTAGTTTTTTGGTTTTTTTATTATTATTTTTAAAATTTATTTATCAGAATGTGCTAAATATTCAAGAGGGGGAAAAAAATCAGTGCAATTGTTACATAAAGAACTTTTTCAAGTCTGCGGTCTTCAGACCTACCAGTCTGCTGGTGCCTGCAGGAGTTGGCAAACTGCATATGAAAGAACCACATCAATGATTAATGGGCTTACTTCAGTGACAAGTCCTAATCAGATTTTCTGGATTTATTTCCTAGTGCATCTCCAGAGCTGGGGAGATTGTAAAACTCACATGGCGTGCCAGGCTTTCCAACAAACAGCTTGGGCACATGAGCAAGTGACAGCAGGGGAGTCAGCTGCTGTACAGGAGCTGATCACTGCTTAACAACCTTAGCCAGGAAGAAGCATTACGGGCCTTAGTTAGCTTGGCCTGCCAGGTACATGCAGAGCTTGTTGAAGCTGTTTCTGTTGCCACAGTGTCAGCAAAGGCCATGGTAGTGATGCAGTTGATCCTCTATTGTACCCCTTGGGAAGGAGGGACTTCTGCACTGAAAGGATGCTGTTTAGCACACATGCAATATTGAAGACTTTTTGAGTGTGCACAGGTATAAGGGGTTATGGATTCCATTAAGTTGAAATCTGCTTAATGGTGTTAGTGGCTCTGAACTGCAAAGAAGAGCCTAAAAAATGGCTCAAACTCTCCTAATGGCTTGAACCTCAGAAAGCAAAAACAAAGGGCTCCCACACTCTGCTCTTCCAAAATCAACTGCTTGAGGCAGGTTTTCTCTTTTGTGCAGGGTGGAGTCCAACATATGACTTATATCTGGAGACTCACCAGCAATGCTTCATTTCCTCGGACAGGAAAATTAAGGAAACTCCTGCCTTTACTTGCAATACACATGTAGATTGTGAATGCTGATTTTCTTTTACTGTCATAAATCACACAAGGAAAGCGTTTTAAAGCAAATAATCAAATTCCTTCTGCATTAAGCCAAGGGGCTGTGATTTCCTCCCTGAGATTTCCACATTTTTCTTTAAATGACTTTCTGGCTAGATTCTTACCTGGCACAGATCACTGCTGGCAGAGACATGGTTGGTGGCAGTTCTTACAAACTGATTAGCAGCCTTGCAGAAGCAGAAGTGAATAAACTGGCATCTTTGAATAATGGGGATTTTTTTAGATGGAGGAATGACTGGCAACGTTGAGCCTCTTTTCATACCCGAGAAGTCCAGGGTCTAACCCATCAGAGTGAGATGGGTGCTTGTTTGTCTGTCTTCTATAAAAATAATAATAGAGCAGGGTGCATAACCCTCCTGGGGCATGGAAGGAAGAGCTTGTATCCCCAGTGTCCTCATTAAGGAACTGCTTTATTTTAATTCCAGTTTTGTATTTTTACAGCTTTATGTATTCATTTGGTTTTTGCTCTCCTTTCACCCACTCCTCTTTCTACAGTTCTCAGAAAGCAGCTTATTGCTTCCTGGGGGGAAATGTGACGCATCAGAGGGAAAGAAAATCCCTGCAGAACAGAATCTACTGCATAGTGCATGAGCTCCATATCAGATCAGTTTAGAGAGTGAGAGCTAGAGCCATTTATTGCTTAGGCAACAGAGGAAATGTCAGGCTGCTGTTGTGTTCCTCTTGCCTTGAAACCTATCAGTGATAGATAAGTTCTTGGTGTCACCTAGTATCTGTGATTGCATGCCTTCATCTCTTCAACGGTGAAGGACTGAAATTGGAACAGACCCAGGCAAGGCTCAGACCAGATCGTGGTGCAAGGATAAAGTAGAGGTGTTGCAGCAGAGGGGAGAATTGCTGTGACAATTTCTTGTTGCAGTTTTAAATGGCAGTGATTTTTGCCTTGCCCTTTGTCCACCTCTTCTGGATCTGTTTTGAAGGATTAGACTCAGTGCTGCACTGAGGAAATTGTTCTTGCTTCTGGAGGACACAAAGCTTAGATGATTCCTTAGACTTCACTGTGGCTGTAAATCCTGATTGCAAGCTCCTTAATCTCACTCCTGGAGAAAAACACCAGGGCTTCTATAGAGGAATGGAAAAGAAGGGGTTCTCAACTGCTTTCCAGCTTGCAGCACAATATTCTGTATTTCAGGCTCTAGAAATGAGCTTACCAAAGGATCACAGAGATAGGGAAGGACCTCTGAAAGCCCATCCCTGGCTCAAAACATGACCAGGTTCATGAGGCTGTGTAGTTGAGATCTGAATATCTTTGGATATAGATATTTCATCCTCTCTGAACTCCAAGTTCAGTGTTTTGGAGCACTATTGAAGGAAGATTTTTTCCTTAAACTGAGTTGGAATTCCCTATGTTTTCACTTGTTTCTATCTCCTCTCCTGTCAGTTGATCCCCAGTAGCAGCCAATCGAGATTCTCTAACCTTCATTCACTATCTCCAGAGCTGTGCAGGACTCAGGTAATCCTGGGCGAGCTGATCCCAGAAGCTTGGTATATCTGTTGTTACCACGTGTGGTCACAGCTTTCTGGCACAAATCCATCCCTAAAATTTTACTAACAAAATTGCCTTGCAGAAAAATTTCAAGTTGCCATGGTGACAAACTTGCTGAAGATACAGTGTAGGCTACAGACTGCTGTAGAAGTCCCTCAGAAAAACAATTCTCAAATTTCTTCTGCATATTGTAGCTCTTAATTCAGACACATTTCTCAGAAGACCATACATCAGCTTATGCTCTCAACAATCTCAGCTTTTGAGGCTTTAAAATATGTGTTGATTTGTGTCTCATGTTACTTATTTCACTGTTGTTAATTTTTCTAGCAGTCTACTTTGTTGCTTTTCTTTTTATACTAATTAACAATTGACATGACATTTGTGCAAATGTGAAGTGTTTTGCATATGCAAGTTTCTTTTTACAGATTCCTCACGGTGTGATTCTCATGCTAAACAAATTAATAAGCAGCTCAGTGAAGCGGAGTACTTTTTTTTCTTAGGCCATGGATGTTTGGTTAGTATGAGACAAATGTTGAGCTGTGACATTTCTCCCCCTCTGTCTTGTCTTTTTTTCCCTTTTTTTTTTTTCCTTTGTGTGTGTGTGTGAAGTAGATTGGAGAATCAGAAGAATCAAGACTCAGAGATCCAGTATGGGAAGAAAGAACCTGATATCAGGCTCCTGATCAAGATCCTGATTCCTTTGTCATGAAAAACTCTTCTTTAATGAAGTCTTTCCCTAAACTCACTTTCTGCTGCAGTGTCAAATGACCATTGGATGAGCTCATGAAAGCTCATGGTAACTGTGTGCACTTGTCACTGAATCATAGGATGCATTGTGTTGGAAGTGGCCTTTAAAGGTCATCTTGTTCAACGCCCTACAGTAATCAGGGTCATCTTTAACTAGATCAGGTTGCTCGGAGACCTGTCAGGCCTGACCTCCAATGTCTCCAGCAGTGGGGCCTCCACTACCTCCTGGGTAACCTGTTCCAGTGTTCCATCAGTCAGTTGACAGCTGCCTTCTGATGTGTTGGAACTCACTGAGAGAACTGTCTTAGACACCTAGCATAACTGTGTCCGGTATGTGTTGTGCTATCTCATAAATGATGCTATTAAAGGAATGATGATGCTATTAAAGGATTGTTATTCCATCTGTTCTGCATTGCTCTGTGGTTTTTTGTAATTTTCTGTAATGCTTGCAGTTAGTTATGCATCTTGTTTGGCTTTGCCTCCAACTCTGCTCTTTGGTTACGGTTAGGACTATGCTTTTATGCACACCTAATTCAACTAGTGTTGCTGTGACCCCGCTGGACACAGGCACATAATCTGTAAATAAGCACCAGAAGCCGTTCCTAAAGAAGTTGTCATGTACTTAGGGAAGGCACTGAGAGGGTGCTCTTGATGTAGTTGAGGTAACAGCAAAGGTTCTCATGTGCTGGATTGGTCATGCAGATGCCTGTATCAGCAAGGTTATAAGGACTGTGAAGCCCTTATGAAGCAGGGATTCAAGTCTGATGGAGCAGCAGACCCTGCTTTAAACTGTGCACAGAAGGCCTCTTGTTGCAGCTGGCCTGCTTGGGCAATTTGATTCCCTGCATGTTACCTGATGCTGAGATTCCAACTGAATAGTTTTCGTGATACCAAGCACTCTGTGAAGCATGGCTTTCCACTGCTTCTGGCAGCAATGGAAAGTAACCAGGTGGGAAGTCTACAGTTCTGGGCACAGATGTATCTTTCTCTATGTCTTTCCTTCCTTTTTTCCAGCTCCATTTCTCTGGTATGGGAAGGAAAAAGCCTCTGGGAAAAGTGACTCTTGTCAGAGTATTGGAAGCCCAAAAAGGTCATTTATGTCATGCTCTTGATGGCTTTATGCCAAACTGGGTCAGAATAGCAGGTGAATTTCCTGAGACAGGAACAGTCATGTAGTTGGATGTCTCATGGAATACAACAGTGCCATTTAGTGCCAAAGAAATCGTTGAAAGATTTGGACATAACAAAGCTGTCTTCTTTAGGAAGAAGTATCAGGTGGGTGTCAAGATGTACATCCATCCCTGTTCACACCCAGCGTACTGGCCTGGTTTGCAGTTTTGCTGCTGCACTCCCTAGTATTCAGCTGTCTTTCTTGGTAAGTGGTAGTCATGGGAGCTGGAAATTGATCCTTGACTCCTTCTCAGTTATGCAACTGTCTCGTCTTTCAAAATCAACTGATTTTTCTCTCTAAGTCTCCCATCCAGTTTGACTCTTGGGTAATTGTTCTTACTGATTGCAGCCAGGCACTCTGGTTTGTAGGCATTTCTGTCTCATAAACATGACAGCGTGTAACCGGAGAAGCTACGTGATGATTACCTGTAGCAGCAGCAGGGGGTCGAAGGGGAGAGAAAATGTGCTAATAAAATGTACAGTAGAGATCCAACAGAGGAAGGGCTACTTCCTTTCCTCATGGTGGTTTTGCTTTGTCTGTGTCAACATGGGAACATCAGCCCTTCCATTGTCATGAATGCATAGCTCCAGTGTCCTTGTGCTGTTCCCTATTTCACTCTTGCTTTTCTCAGTTCCCAACTGACAATGTTCACAGCCTAAAAGCAGTCATATTTTTCTGTTTGAGAGTAGTGGCATACCCCTGCATCAGTGGAAGAGGAAGGGAGTGTGGTTGCTACAAAATCCTTGTGGCATAGTTCTGTATGTCAGAGAAAAGCGACAGAAGAGACTGCGAAGTTTGACAGTGGGTCTTTCAAGACCTGGAGTAGAAAGCTAAGGGCAGTTGGGCTGATGCTGGGGTGATGAATACAGCCTATCCATTGCTCTTTTAGGTGTGCAGTATGTTTGGGGAAGCAATCATGTGTAAGAAAACAAGAGTGGAGTGCTGCTCGCCTTCAGGAAACTACTTCCAGCATCGTCAGTTTCCCTTTTCTGCCCTCTGTGGGCAGAAGTCCAATGGCAGGGATCTCTCCCTGCAGTGATTTCATTATTTCCATCACTCATGGGATAAACTGCCAGAACGTTGCCACTGGTGCTGTGTAGATATTTAGATTATCATATATTCACACTTATTGTCTGAACTAAAAAATCTTACTACTGTTCAAGATTTAAAACTAGGGGTGCCTCTGACCTCCACATCTGACTGTCCTGTAGAGAAGGTCTTCTGATCTCTTAGCATTGCTAATATGGGTGTTCCACAAACAGAAACTTCTCAGAAGGCAGGACTTTGTAGTTGTGTCCCTTGAGAGCAAGGGCAAGAACTTGCCTGCACCATTGCAGCCTGCACCATTGCATGGGCTGTAACATCTCCTTTTGATAACATCTCTCATCACAATAAAGACCTGGACCCATTGGGTAGGGTTTAGAAGAGGCCACAAAATAAAAGATCTGAGGGCTGGAACACCTCTGCTATGTGGAAAGACTGAGGGAGCTGGGGTTGTTCAGTCTGAAGAAGACAAGGCTCTAGGCAGACTCTATTGTGGTCTTTTTGTATTTAAAGGGGACCTATAAGAAAGATGGGGACAGTCTTTCTAGTAGGACCTGTTGTGACAGGACAAGTGGTGATGGTTTTGAACTAGAAGAGGAGGGATTTAGGTTGGATCTAAGGAAGATATTTTTTATCGTGAGGGTGGTAGTGCCACGTCTCTGGAAACATTTCAGGTCAGGATGGATGGGGCTCTGAGCAACCTGATTTATTTGAATATGTCTCTGGTCATTATAGGGGTTTTGGATCAGACTGACCTTCCAATTTGAAATGTGACAGATTTGATGAAAGACCAGTACACCTAGAACACCTATATGCTAATCAGATGTGCACTTCTCTTAAAAAACAAGTAAAACAGTTAATTTTTTTCCCTAGAAAAATGGATTACAGGTGCTTTAAGCTCTTTGCTGCGTGTATGCAAATACCTTCACACCTAGAAGCTGATGTGGCATCTGTTGTGCAGATGTTTATCTGGCACTAGAGAGCAATATTTTCTTTGTCTGCATTATTCAAGTCTTTCACGGTCTCAAATCGCTGACTCAAGCACTTGTTGCTCCAACATACCGATGATAGTTACTACGAATGTTCCCTTCCAGCTCTCATGTCTGAGAGTTTGGTCTGAAATACCACAACTGCATCCAAGAGCAAATCTCTCCTTGCTGTGATCGAAGCCTGAAATCTTACTGGGGTCCTGGTTTTGTTCATAGTCAGCCACGTCCTCACATGTAGGGACTTCCAGCCTCCAAGTACACTGAGAGGCTTCAAAACTATCTGTCTCTGAGGGAACAAACTCAAATGGAGAGCTTTATCAGCAAGCTCTTTTTGCACTCCTGTATCAAGGAATATTTTGACTCGTCGTTTGTCTGCATGTTTTCCATGGCCACGCTCTCCAAGCTATTAATTACAGCAGCTTTGCTAAGTTAGGACCAAGGGTTCATTAGGCAAGGTACTGCCTTTCTTCTAGGTTGTAGAAGTGACATGGGCATTCCCCATTTAGCATGGAAAGGAGGAATGCTGCAAATAGTAAGATGCAAAGTACACTTGAGAAGGAGACAGGCTTTATGTAAACAAATCACTGGACTTGTGGTTGGGTTTTTCTTGGAGGCCGAAGATTCATGCAACAGCAGGAACAGGGAGGAGGGAGCTTTACCTGCACTGCTCAAGAGATGCTTGCAGTAGAATGAATATGCAGAGTAGAAACTCTCCCCTTGTAAACTTCAAGGTGGTTCAGAAACTCCAAGACAACAAAAAAAGGGAGTGATTCCTGAAAGTAGGCAGAAAAACCATGGGGTATTACTCTGGGGCTTGCTCCATGTGGGGACTTTGTGGCAGTTCATCTGAGTTTTGCCTCAGCAGAAGGTAAAACCACAGAACATTTTTCAGTGCTCCATTCAGTGCAGAGCACCTGCAGCAGTTGTAAGATGAGAAGAGAGGAGGACTCATGTTGTTTTGGACTCCTGCTACAATTTAGGGAATGAGTATGAGCAACTACAACTACCTTCTGCATCTGGGGCAGTGTCAGGGGATCCATCTCTCTGCACAGCAAACATGTCCTCTGCAGAGCTCCAGGACTGCAGTTTGTTCCTGTGGAAGAAGGGAAACTGCTGAGTTTTTATTCTCTGTGAAAAGGTGGTAAAACCTGCATTTGTGGCAGAATCAATCCTTTTATATGCATTTTCTCTCTTTTCTGTACACTCCAATGTTTTTTTTTGCTGACAGTGTTTGAGTAGGAATTCCTATGGTGTGGTATGGATTGAGGACAACACTATATAGTAATGTTGCTGAAAAATTTGGCTCAGTTCCCTCTGCAGCCTTCAGTCAACACTTGGGAAAACATGGCAGCATTTGGCGTCCATGGTGCTATGGCATTTTATTTTCCAAAAGCCTTTTGGGCTTCTTGAAAATGGGTGGAGTTGCCAGCAAGTAAGAGGGGTTCAGTGCTATGTGAAACTAGTGTGAGAAAGATGAGGACAGTCTGTTTAGCAGGGCCTGTTGTGGCAGGACAAGGTGTGATGGTTTTAGACTACAAGAAGGAAGATTTAGACTGAATTGAAGGAAAATAGTTTTTACAGCGAGGGTGGTGAAAAAGTGGCAGAGCTTGCCCAGAGAGGTAGTAGATGCCCCATCCTTGGAAATATTCCAAGGTCAGATTGGACAGGTCTCTGAGCGACCTGATCCAACTGGAGATGTCTCTGCCTACTATAAGGTGGTTGAAGTATATGGCCTTTAAAAATCCCTTCCAACCCTAACTATTCTATGAACCTCTGAAATTTCTCGAAAGGCAGAGATCATCTCAAGTGAAAACTTGATGAAGCCTAGTCTATGTTAGAAAGCAGGTTATTGCTCATCCTGAAGGAATGTGGAGATTTCCTGGCCTGTGCTGCACTGTCAGCAACCTAATCTCAGGTGGTTGAGAAACCAGACTGACCCTTGGATGATCTCTCTGAAATGAAGGATAGGACTTAATTGCCGGTCTCATGTCCTGATTCAGAGCAGTGAGATGCTGAGATAAGGACCTGAGCATTTTCCAACCTTGACTCTGCTGCAGAATGTGCAGTTGTCAGTACATCTGCAAGTACAACTTCAACACAGAGGCTTGGGAGGGTTTAAGGAGACACAGCTGTGATATGGATAGAGCACAGACCTCATGGAGCTAATGCCTAGCCTCAACATTACTGCTAAGGCTGGTTTCGAGCCGGGCTGGCCACTTCTGCTCCTGCTTCCTACTGGTGGTGATGCCCACTAGGTGTCAGAATTGAATAAATGTGAGGCTGACACGGGGCAGAGGTGATCCTAGGTTTCAAATAATTATGATTTTTAATTTTTTTCCTGATGATTTCTGGTTTGCAGTGCAATAAAATGACCTTTGGGGAAGCAGGATCAGTTTGTTTAAATTGTAAAGAGAACAGAGGATGATGAGGAGAAACGACTGTGACAAAACATCTTGGCGAGGTTAGAGTGGTTGTTTTGCATGTGGGACCCCAGAGCTTAAATTCTGCCCCAGGCACAAAGATTATTTTGCTTGTTGCTCCTGGGGACAGTGGAGGTTTTTCTCTCTGTCATGACAAACCTGTCCTTATTGATATGGTGTCTGTTTGATGACATTTCCTGGCTATCCTTTGCCTCAGACTGCAGGCTGTAAGGGACCTTTGTTAAGAAGAAAGCTAGAGAAATGCTGGTTGTGGAGAAGTTTTATTTTTAGAGTTGAAGTTTTCTACCTGTTCCACTCAGCCCTGTTTCTGGTGTTCAAGATCTCAGCTCATTCACTGCAGCTGGTTAGTGTTTAGCAAGGGCATTATAATGGCTCTGAAGATTAGGCATGCTAATTAATACTGGCAAAACCAACAGGAAATTTGCAGCCGTCTGACACTTCACAGATGCCCTCATGTTTTCTCCTTTCAGACATTCTACTGTCTTTAAAACCCTCTTTTTCCCTCCTTTTCCCAAGAGAAATTGTTGCCTGGGTCCCGTGGTGCAGTAGAGACTCTTTGCAGGATGCAGAGCACCAGCAAATCACTGGAACCTCAGACCAGTTTTCTTGAATGAGTGTCTGTGCCTATTGCTGGCATTCTCTGGTGGTTCAGCAGTAGAGCTGCAACATCATGTCCTTAGGAGTTCTTACAGCTGTTCTTGACCAAGGTGTTATGTACTTGTAGTGTTCTTCCTGCAGCATTGCTGGGGAAAGCTCTTTTTCTTTTATGATGTTCTCAGATGCCTTGCTGTCTGCTGGTCTCAGTCAAGCGTGACTCAAAACACCTCTCGAGGAAGGAAGCACTATGTTGAGTGACTTGTTGAATGTGCTTGCCCTGGCTTTAACTGGTTCTTCTTCTCCAAGAATGTGATGTCCCTTTCCCACCTACTTTGGGTTTTCTTCATGTTGTCTCTGTGTCACTTCCTCGATGAAACAAGGAAACACCAGTGAACTCGCAGCATTTCAGAGTCCAGTCCTGACTTTGTTCCTACTCCCAACCGAGTTGTGAGTCTGAATCTTTAGCAGCAGCAGCAACCAAACAAAACAATTTTCCTAGCATGAAGAGGAAGCAAAACAGCAGTCAATCCTCTATCAAGAGGCTATAATGCTTCATTTTCATATGATCTTTTTTCTCAGTTTGTTGCTCTAATCCTGTGTAATTCCTCAAGCACTAAAATACTTCAGTACTTAATGGATTGGTTGATCGTGGAGTACCTAGACATGAGCTCCTACCCATCTTCCGAATACTCTTTGTACTTCAGACTGATAGCAAAGCCAAATCTATCTGTGCATATCTGCCTTGACTCTCAATGTGTATGGCACTTGTTGAAAAGATTTCTCCCTCAGCTTCAGTCCAGTCCAGTTCAGTATGAGATGGCTGATAGTGCACTTGGCAATTCTCCACGTGGTGAAGGCTTCTGGAAAGTTGATGATGATATGTCTGTGGGCATTGCTTGCTCTTTGTGACAAGCAGAAAGTCTGTGATAGAAAACCAGTGTTAGAAAGGGAGGCTTAAAATATAGGCCTTAATTCTTTCAAGGAAGTCAAGCTCCTAGAAGCTGTCTGGATGTTCATTGCAAATTGTGTTGGGAGGAGGTTAAGCTGGAAGAAACAGAGCCCAAGAAGGAAATTGAGATTTCTTTTTTGTCCCCAGAGACTAAACTGGTTTAGGGCATTAGCTATCTTAGGGTTGAAGGAGACCACCAGGAAGACCGCAGAGCTTGGCAGGATCCCAGGGATTAAGGCCATGATTAATGAGAACTTAAAAAGAATCTTATGTGCTTTTGGAGACCAAATCTTTCTTTTCTGAGCAGTGGGGAGGTGCTGCTTCTGGCTGAACCTCCTGATCTGGAAAGAATAATGGAGGAAAAAAACCCCCAGCCTCCTCAACCAAAGAATGTTCATTTAAATGAAACGAAAAAGTCCATCGTCTCATCAAAAAGAGGGACTCTGCAGAATAGTGGGGCCCAGAAACATTTAAACCTGTAAATTAAAGCAGTAAACCTCACCACACCAAGGACATAAATTGAAATGATCTTGAAAGTATACCTGCACTGTAGCAATGTAGGGAAATCTTGCTAGGGCTGTTGTGCAGGGGAAAGCTCGGTAGTCATTGGCCTGGATCAGGTCAGTAGAGGTCTGAACTGGAATTCTCCAAAACCTTCCAACAAGCCTTCCTGCAGAGAATATTAGAGATGTCAAATAGGCATGATACAAGGTGAAGAAGTGTCACAGCTCAAAAACTGTCCTGGACAAAATTCCAGAGTCAGTGGCTGCACTTGACAAGTGCAGCTGGCGCAGAGCTGGTTGCTGCAAACAGCCTCTTGAAACAGTTTTGTTGATGCCCTTACAGGCATCATGCTTCTAAAGGTCTACATGACACCTGTGGGTGCAGGTGCAGTGCAAGCCCAACTGTTTTTTCTCTGCCTGTTTTCAAGGTCTTAAATTTTCATTCATGTTCAAATACTGAAGTCAGCCTTGTTCAACAGTGACAAATATATATTAAGCAGATTTGACAGGTGTTTTGTAAGATGGGGGAAAAAACCCAAACACAACAGAAATCCCCAGGACAGTCTCCATTGCAAGGGTTACTAAGGAATATTTTTGTACCTTTCCTGCTTAGTGATTCCATTTGCAGAGTATTTTGAGAGAAAGAAGCACTGACTATAGGAAATGCTAAAAGTAATTGTAAGAGACTTTGATTTGTTTGTGTTTCCAAGCTGCTTATTAATTACAAATTTTTTATCATGTTGGCACAAACTAAAAAACCACTTGTCCGTGATGGTCAATAAGCCAAAGAGCAAGGTCCTGCACCTAAGCTGGGGCCATCCTCCATAGCAATACAAGATGGGGAATGATGACATTTGGATCAACTCTGCAGAAAAGAATTTGGGGATACTGGTGGATGAGAGGCTGGACATGAGCCAGCAATGTGCACTTGGAGCCCAGAGGGCAAATCACATCCAGGGCTGCATCAAAAGAAGTGTGATCAGCAGGTCGAGAGAGGTGATTCTGCCACTCTGCCCTGGTGAGATCTCATGGAGTACTGTGTGCAGCTGCGCTATGGGATCTCCAACACAAGAGAGACATGGACCTTCTGGAGTAAGTCCAGGGGAGGGCCACAAAGATGATCAGAGGGCTGGAACACCTCTCTTATGAAGACAGGCTGAAAGAATTTGGGCTGTTATGCCTGGAGAAAAGAAGGTTTTGGGGAGACTTTATAGTTACATTTCAATAACTGAAGGCCACCTATAGGAAGGCTGAGGAAGGATTGTCTGTAAGGGTTGTAATGGTATGGCGAGGGGCAATGGTTTAGAAACTGGAGCAGAGTAGATTTAGGTTGGACATAAGGAGGAGGTTATTTACAATGAGAGTGGTAAAATACTGAAACAGGTTTTCCAGGGATGTGATTGAGGGCCTGTCCCTTGGAGACATTCAAGATCAGACTTGATGTGGCACTGAGCCACCTGATATAGTTGGAGGTGACCCTGCTCACTGCAGTGGAGTTAGACAAGATGACTTTTGAGAGTCTCTTGCAACCCGATGCAATCCATAAATTGTTTTCATCTTCTTGATCTACACGTTTTTAAAGGATTCAGAAGTCCTGATAGTGAATTTTCTGAAACAGGCACTGTCAAAATATAGCCTAGGCCCCACTCTGTCTTTCTTAGGAGAAAGAAAATGTTCCATATAGATAAGGTTATTGCATTGAGAAAGAATGTCAGAAGAATAGGAGCAGCGTTTGAAGCCTGCCTCTTTCAAAGTGCCAGAGCAGTGGATCTGTGCATCTGCAAAGCACTCAGTGAACCAGAACGCAGCCTTTTGTCCAAAAAGCTTATGTGCCAAAGTCTGCAAATACACCTGCTGAAATGGGAGTGTGTGGGGAAAGACCAGCAGTGAATGGCTGGGTGCTGGTGCCTTTTGCCTGGAGTTTAAAGAGTGTCACAGATTTAGTTCTTTCACTGACAGAGGATGGAACAAAGACCTGAGGCTCAAATATTAGGTGTTGGCTTTCTGCTCCAATTACATGACTGAATATTCTTCAAAATGACTATTCATTATGGCCATTTCTTAAGGAAATTACTATTTTGTTGCTGTCTGCCACTGCACAATAGGCTGTGTTCTGGCACTTCTGAACTTCTTGTCCTTCTGTGGCTGAAACAATTCTGCAAAAAGTTTCCAATAATCTATTTTCCCTAAAAATTCTATTTTTAGGAGAACTTACTCTTTATTGAAAATGTTGCATGGTCCCACTGGGAACAAAACCACAGATACTCAGCATGGAGTTCATGTCTGTCATTGATTGACATTTGTGGTGTTGGCTCTGCTGAAGAGCAACTTGGAGCAGAGGGCTGGAGTTCCACAGGGACTTACTGGTGGGGTGGTGTCAGCCATGATTTGAATGTGAATGCTGCTGGTGATGCAGGAGGCTCCATCTGTTTTGTGTTTGTACCCATGCTCTGGTAATTCTGCAGGGCTCTAGGCTTGGCCTTGTAGGGTCTTCAAAGGCAAATGTGCTAAAGAACCTGGTTTGTAGGAATGGAGCGTGATCTCTGCAATGTGTGCTTCCAGATAAACTGCAAGGCCTCAGGTCTGGGTTTTAAAACTCTTTGTCTAGGGTACTTGATGCTAGGGCCATTAATTTAAGGATAAGGCATATGTGGGATTTGGTGATAGTGGTTTTACTTTCAGCCCTGAGGCCTCTCAGATCAGTCTCAGTGCTGAAAGGAAGTAGGCTTGTTTCGTCTAGCAGCTATCAGAACCAATCTGGCAAAAGAGAAGAGTTCTCCTGCTTTTGTCTCCTCTTCCTCCTAGAAAGAGGGAGAAACAGAAGAGATCTGTGATCTCATGGAAGAGCTCCTTATTAGTTCCTAATCAAAGGGATACATGAAGGCTTTCTTTGCCCATATGTGTGAATTGCCAAAAGTGAGAAATTTACTCTGCAGCAGCCCATGACATATGGCAGAGTTCAGTAAAGGCTAAGCAGAAAGTCCTGTAAGCATTTTCTCATGTCCTTCTCCAAATGTCTTAACTTCTTAACCTGCTGTCCTTGTGAGTGCAGAATATTACGTGACTGTTGTACTGCTGGTGGCCTGAAAATATACCTCCCTGGTCCCTAATGTGTTAAAAAATATTGCAGTTGCTCATTACAGAGTTGGGAAATGATGTTCTGAATGGCTGAGCCTGGCGCAGCCCGATACTCTTAGCCAGTTTCCCTTGCGCTAATCCCAATTACCGTAACCACAGGACATGCCATTGCATGCAGATACAATGAACAAATGCTCTGCAGTTATTAAGGACCCATAGATACTTGCTAGCATGGAGTGCTGCCCAGTTTGAAGTTACTTGCTCTTTTAAGCCCACTTTTAGAGTAAAATTAAACAAGTCAGCCACCATCTGGTTCCAAGACACTGAGTTTAGCAAAAACAATAATAAAAGTCTGTCTCTCCTCTTTTCTCCCCCCTCATCCTGCTCTTCACTGATCAGGGACAGCCAGTTCAAACGTGTGAGTAAAATGTGAGCTGAAAACATGAAAGGCAGGGAGAACAAGGCAGCTCTGAAACTAGGTTATAGATGAAATGAGTCTGGAGTTTGGCAGCTGTAGGCAAGGCTGGGTGGCCCCAGGGAAACA
This sequence comes from Eubucco bourcierii, assembly GCA_013396675.1. Taxonomy (NCBI): domain Eukaryota; kingdom Metazoa; phylum Chordata; class Aves; order Piciformes; family Ramphastidae; genus Eubucco; species Eubucco bourcierii. The sequence continues at coordinate 456,924 of VWZE01017661.1, forward strand.
GCTCAAAATGATTGATGAAATAAATGATTAATGAAATAGTGTGATTAGCCTATCACGGGATTGCATTACTGTTTGGATCCCAAAGACAGAAACTGAGAGCAGCCATGTGGGTGTGAATAATGTAAAGAAATGACTGCAAGAGCAGCATCTCCCAGAAGGCAAGTAGATCCCTCACATCAACATCACATTGGTTTTATTGCACCCTGCAGGGTCTAAAATATGCCCCTCATTGCTGCCCTGTTCGGGGGATTGACGCATCATTTGGTACCAGGGTTTACCATCTGCACAGCCATCCTTTCTCTCTTTTGGCAGCTCAAAAAGAAGGCATTTTACTTTAAGCATTGGTATTTGCTCTTACCTTCACCACCATCCATTCAATATCCAGACAGAGCAGGATTTTGGTGTATCAGCAATATGAGGTCTCCCGGACTTCTAGTGACTTTCTCTATAGGGAGAGTAGCAACTTTATAGGTTCAGGTCTTGTTCTGCTTCTTCCTGGCAGATACTTATTTCAGGAAAGCAGAATGTTGGTGTGAGTTGTTCAAATAACAGCTAATCTGTCACGCTGATAGCTGTGTCAGTGTAGTCTAAATAAGAGATCAATCTGTGTTTATACCCCCCACCAACTTCTTGGAGAGGGAAGATTTCAGAACATGGAGACTGGCTTACGGGAACTCGCTGCATCTACCATTAGATTAATAGAGTCAGACTTTGGAATGACATAACTATGCCCTCAAGGGTTTTCTTTTGCCAGTTAAAAACACAAATACATCGCTTGCTCAAGTCCAAACGTTTACAGTGCAAAACCCTTGTTCTTTAGGAGTTAGCATGAGGAACTCTTTGGGATGACCAGATGACTTCTTTATTTCCAGAACTACAGATACTGCTGAGTAGGCTGGAAAGCCATTGAGACCAAAGGTCTCAATCTTGAGATGGATTTCAGGTACTTGTTAAGCCGGTGAACACCAAGTCATGAGCCATGAATTTGGCTGACCCTCTGCAAGGCACTGACACCAGGAGATAAGGATGTCTTATGAAGCCAAAGGGCTCAAGATATGTCATCTTCAGGAAAAAGAGTAAAAAAGAGCAATAGAGAAACCAGGAATACTGGTATCTTCTTAGAGATTGCGTGACACGAGGAAGCTGTTTTTCTTGTTTTCCTACACGACTGCTTTCCTGTAAGATGTTGGGAGCCAGGAAGCCTTAGGAGAAATGTCATTGCCTAATGTCTTTCTCTCTGAGTCCTCTGCCCCCATTCCTTGGCTTCTGCAAAGGGATGTCTTGCAGTCTCTCTGGGCAACACTCATCTGCTTTTCACTTGTCTCTTCCTGTCTTTTTTTCATTCTGCTGGATTGGAAATGTACATCTCAGGGCACTGGGAATTCTGACAGTGCCAAATTCCGTTTCAGAAGCCAGGCTGTATGTGTGATTTGAATTTGCAGAGGGAAGAGTGAAGGTTGAAAACAGTATCTTTTTTAAAATGGGATATAAGAAGAAAATGATGCAGAGCAAAATAAAATGGCATGCTAAAAGATATTGACAGGGTGGTTTCAGCAGCTGCTTGCTCTCACGATAACCATATACTTTTTTATCCCCTCAAACAAACCCCACAACACGTTTTCCAAGTGAAAGGTATCCTCAGTGCCTCATGCTGTACCTTGTCTTCTCTTGGTTTAAGTGAAAAGTAGTGATGACTGCCCCCTGAAAGTGGCAGTGAACAAACCAGTTCTGCCTGCAGACTCCCAGGTAAAAGCCGTTGTGCAATTGTTGCAGAAGTATCTCAAGACCTGATAAATCAGATGTCATTACCTTCTCCTTGGAGTGAAATGATATGCAGGGGGTGGGAAGAGCATAGAACAGACAATAACTGAACTCCAAGCCCCACGCAGGTCTGCCTCTGAACACACCATAGATTTGGACAGCAACAAAGACAAAATGTAAAGCACCATGTCCTACTCATCCCGCCCACCTTTTCTAAGCTCATCTTCAGTCCTTCATTCCTGACTCCTCTACCCAGCCTGTTCACTGAGGGTCTGGGAATGGCTGCTTTTTGCTCATAACAGCTCCTCCCTCCTCACACTTTTCCCCTTCTTCATTGTTGGCCCTTCCCATAGGCTATTGTCCTTCAGGGTGAACTTGGCTCTGAGTGAGTTCTCCATTAGCTTCAGTTCATCAGGAAATACCCAGCTACTCTGGCATGGGGCTCTTCATGGGCCGCAGTATGGACATTTCCACTGTGGCCCTTTCCACAGACTGCAGAGAAATACCTACTTCTCTATGGTCTGTCCATGGGCTGCACCTTTGCCTGCTCCTTATTCTCTGGCCTCAGTGTTCAGATAGCTTTTTTCCCCCCTCACTCCTCACTGTCCTCTGATCGTTTTTGCCCATTCTTAAATGCGTTATCCTAGAGGCACCGCCAGCTTTGCTAGTGGGCTCTGCTGTGTCCCACAGTGGGTAAAGTGCCTTGTCACTTACACCCAATATATATCGTAGAATTGCCTAGTTGCCAAAGACCTTGAGATCATCAAATCCAAACATAACCTAACATCTCTCTGGACACAGCCATTAGACCATGTCCCTAATCACATCATCCATCTGCCTTTTAAACATCTCCAGGGATGGTGACTCCACTGTTTCCTTGGGCAAATATCTGCAGTAACCCTAGAACCACAGAATACCAAGTTGGAAAGGACTTCAAGGATTATCTGGTCCAATCTTAATTGCTTCAAAGCAAGATTCCTCATTGCACCTGCCTCAGTGGTGGCTTTTCAGCCCCTGTTGCTATGTTAATCCAGGCAATGCACTTTCACTCTTTGCATCCAGCACCTCTGTGGTAGTGGGCAGAGTCAGTAGAGGAGCTACAACAGTGAAGAACGTGGTCTGAGACATCATGAATCTGGATTGGGGGAAAATTGATTTATCCTTAGGGCTTTACTTTGTAAGTCCAGTGCAGGAAACAATCATGGAATCAACCAGGATGGAAGAGACCTCCAAAATCATCCAGTCCAACCTATCACCCAGCCCTATCCAAACAACTAGACCATGGCACTAAGTGCCCCATCCAGTCTTTTCTTGAACACCTCCAGGGACGGCGACTCCACTACCTCCCTGGGCAGCCCATTCCAATGATGACCTTTTGTGAAATATCTGGGGTTCAATTGGGGTTCAATCTGGGGTTCTAACTGAGGCCTAGTGAGATTGCCATCATTTAAAATTTTTATTTCCCCCTCTCTTCTGGCCTAATAAAAGCTCTACAACATTGGGAACTAAAGACAGTTTAATAGCCTGTTGCTTCCAGTTTATTTTAGCATTTGCATAACAGCATTCATGATTTACGCACTTAACCCAAAGCCACCAGAGAAGTTGTAGCTTCTTGGCTCACCTAGTGACAGAAAGCAGGGTTAGAGGTAGACAGCAAGGGTTGATTTGCCTGTGAGGTGGGCAGGAATGTTCTCCATGCTGGTAAAAATAGGCTGCTTCTAGTTAAAGTTAGGCTAGCATTTCTGAAGCAAACTCAAGACTGCAGTCCTCCCACTTCTCTTCTTTACTGGCTGCTACTACAGCAGGAACAGCTGCTTGTGGGCCTTAGCTGTATGTGCTGCTTCTTCAGCCCAGGCAGCTGAAATCTTGTTCCAGAAGAGAAAAATCTGGGCCCTGTTCATCAGCTGTGCTAATTGCCCCCATGTGATGAGCTGAGCAAGATGGCTCACTAAAACCTACAAGCCTTGGAAACTTACCAGTACTTCAACTGGGCATTTGAAGTATTGAACCTTCTTACCCATCTTGGTTTTGTTTTCTCTGGTGAGCTATGGTGAGCTATCAGGAAAATGTGTTTTAAGAGGAAGTCTGCAATATACCAGATATAAACCCAGCTTTTTTTTTTTTTTTTTTTTTTTTTTTTTTTTTTTTTTTTTTTTTTTTTTTTTNCTGAGGTTCCTTTTCCAGAAGATCTATAAACATTTAGAGTAACCACAATGCTCTAATTTAAAATCAGAAAATGTACAGAGCAAAAAAACAGGTACATGCAGTACAAGATGCACATTCCTAGTATCTTATATTGCACAAAGCTCTCAAAAGCATATTAGCAGGGGAAAAATGGTTTGTAATTGCTTCCTGATGATGTCTGGATGAGACAATAGAGTGGTCAGCACTGCTGAAATAATGGGAGCAGAGTACCTGGACAATACCAGTCAGAAATTGAACTGGGCACATTCATTGCTGGACTCCAGAAGAAAATGAACTCCAAACAGTGATGCAGGTATGTCCTATTGGGCTCAAGATGCTTTCTGCCTGCCAGAAGATGATGAAAAAGGACTTTTGTTGTGGAATTGATACTGAGCTCCTGTTTATGCAGATTTTCTTATCTGTAATTGTCCTGAGCTCGCCTTTGTAAGCCGGTTTCTAAACATTGGAGAAGGGCTCCTTCCCCAAACCTACCTGGCCCTGAGCTTTAGAAGCACATAGCACTGTTTCCCCTTGTACTTGGTAGCTCTTAATGCTATAGATGTACCTAACTGTGTCTATGTTGTTCTGAAATCCACAGTAAACATTTTAATTTGGTCTGAGTGTGGATGTACAGGCACTTGTCTTACTATAAGGCAGATTCCTTGTGGTTTTCTAGTTCCTAGCTTATTGTAGAAAACAGCAGGTTTCCAGTCAGAAAAGCACCACTGATAGAGCCCATTTGCAATCTTGTTTTCTGACAATTTTCTCACCTTTGAAAAAAATCTTTCAGAGAGCTCTTTTAAAACCATTCCTGCTATTTTTGGAGTCACTTTAATTTAATCTTGACCTCAAAATATCTGACTGAACCAGTATCAGATTCAATACTCTCCACTCTTCGAGTGTTACTTATTTTGCTATGTGGAAACTTGACGCTTCCACTTTGCACCAGCTGTGATGAAGGAGATTTCTTGGGATTTCTGTAGGAAAAGGGTCCCTTGCTAACGTGTTAGGAGGATGGTAACAGCTGCTGTGAGTTCGCAGTGCCCCGGGAGGCTCTTGGAGCTCAGACAGTAAGGGCAGAGCGAGACAAGAGAAGGTGAAGCCAGCAGCTGGAGGAATGTGGAGAACTAAAACAAAGGAAGAACAGCCTTTGGCCATGCCAAGTGTAAATGTGAACACTCTGTATCGTTGGCATCCAGCTAAAAGGCGTAAACAAATGAGCTAACGAGATGCTGAAATTAATGCAGCGTGCAAGAATGGCGCCCATCCAGAGCCACTCACCGAGCAGTGGTGGGAAGTGGGTGAAAGTTGAAGCGAGGTGACAGTTCCAGAGACAGATCCCACCCTATCTTTTGAGCATGCTTGCAAAGCCTTTGCTGAACTCGAGAGGCTTGAAGTCTGTGCCTTGTATGTGAGTGTTTGGTGCTGTTTGTGTTCTCTGATTTTAAATTAATCAGACTGTACGAAATAGCAGCACATTGATCAGGAAGCTTGTTAGAAAGCGAGACCTGTAGTTGGAAGGAGACACAGAGAGAGCAATGATAGAGATATGGTGGCTCCTTCCAGTGGCTTTGATTCTAACCTTGATACAAGGATGTGGGATGGGAATGTCTAGGCTACGTCCCTGGAGAACTCAATTCCCTTCCCACAGGAGGAACCACTACTTCTGCAGTGTTGCCATTCCTGCACATCCAGAAAGGGTTCCTGTTTCATGACCCTGAGAGCGACTTAAGCAGATACTAAAATTTGACCTGTGGCTCACAAACTTGAGAAGTAGATAAGCCTAAAAGCATATTTCTAACTTTCTCTGCCTTCATCAAATTTAAAAGCTGAACATTCTCTGTAGGAAAGCAGAAATTTTGTTGAGTCAGAAGTGGAGAAAAGGGATTTCTCTTCCCTTTATTTTTCTTTAGCTGTCAGTGACAGATTCTAATTGTAACAGGTTGCATCTACTGCTGCATTGCAATCTCTTTCTCTAATATTTAGTTCTTAACTATTTAGGTTACATCTAAGGCTGTGACCTTAGAAAGGATTTGCTGTGTTTGCAGGATAGGGTGACCTTGGTTGCACATGGGTGTGGGATGTGTCTTTGGAGATGTTTTGGAAGTCATGTGCTTGGAAAACTGCCGCTCACCATCTTGGTGAGACTCGATGGCAGTAAGCACCTCCTACTGCACAGTAACAACCTCTCTAGTTTCCAATCTTTTCATACCAAATGTGTGTACTAATGGATAGGTTTGGGCCCAACCTAGCACAGTCCTCAGAAGTTTCCTGCAGTAGTTAATTTTCTCCAAATTCTTCATAGTGTTAACAGTCCATTTAACTAGTGGTTATGTCTCAGATTTTTGGGACTGGGTGATAGAGGCTGCTGTAAGTGGTGTGACTACAGTAAACAGCTGAGAGAGAGCTGATCTCAACGAAGAAATAGAATCATAGAATCATAGAATGGTAAGGTTGGAAGGGACCTCAAGGATCATCTAGTTCCAACCCCCTGCCATAGGCAGGGACACTTCCCACTAGTACAGGTTACTCAAGGCCTC
>VWZE01017661.1:463897-490384 GCA_013396675.1 Eubucco bourcierii
GCCTTGTTGAATTTCAGGAGTTTGGCCGGGGCCCACCTCTCCAGCCTGTCCAGGTCCCTCTGGATGGCATCCCTGCCCTCTAGCAAATCGACTGTGCCACTAGAGCTTTCAAGTATATGGCTTGTCTGTTTTCAGCAACCTTCAGGACTTTCCTGCACCAAGATAAATTTTAATCCCGTGCTACAAAACAGTTGTGTCCTTAGAAAAGCAAGCAAAGCCACCAAATCTGAGTAACAGCTCTTTGCCTTCAGCTGTATTCAGGCAAGACCAATGCAAGTGATTGCTGAATAAGGCAAAACAGCGATTGCATCTACCAGTCCCTCTATACGCTTCAGCTGTGTTGGTAAGTTCAGGAAACCACCCTTAGGCAGGGCTTGCTGTGCTTCTGGCAGGAGTCTTTCTGTGCAGTGTTGAGATCATATGGAGAGTGACCATGCATACATCAGTTTCTGGTAATTTCAGTTTCACCGTTTAATTAGCTTGGTTCCCAGCAGTGTTTTCACTACCCAGTCATGCAGAAGTTAAAATTTATCTCTGCAAAACCAAACTTATCTCCCTGTACATAACCAAATGAATGTGAGGACTTTTGATTGCAAGTTGGTGATGCTGTTGGGGTGATAGAGATGCGGATTCCCACAGACAAACACACACCATTGTGTGCTGACACTTACAGCTCATGTCTGACAGTGAAGAATAAGTCAAGCCAAGCTTGAACAAGCTATAAAACCTATCATTACTCTTATCTGGAAATGGTGGTGAGGAGTTACTGTCAAATACCCTGTCACACTTACAGTCCCAATTCCACTTCAGCTTTCTGAAAGCAAAACACTTTGTGTCACATGCAAACTGTCTATTTTGGGTCACTTAACTGCATGTTGCTTTTCAGTAAGCCACAGAAAAATGGGGGGAGGAAATTCTCCCTAAAGTTTTAACTCAAGTTATTTAACTCAAGTTAAAGTTCAAACTCAACTAGTAGTTCCAAAGCAGAGTCAGCTTTTGTCAAGGGCAAGGGCTGGGCTGTCCACTAAATGAATGGCAGATGGTGTCTATCAATCATTCCCCAAAAGGGACTGAGGGAGACAGACTCATAAATTGAAAAAGAGAACTGAAAATACTCTAATGAAAATAACAATAGAATCAAATATATACAAATGTCTACAAAACCAAGTTTGAACCCAGCCCTTTTGATGATAATTATGCCACCATGACCACTGATGCTGTGGGCAGGCACTGGGAAGGTCTCAGACTGTATTTGTGGGTAGACAGGAACTGGATTCTGTAACTGGATTCAGGAACTCATGGATTGGGATAGAAGGGAGAATGGACAGAGTTTTCACTGGATGACGAGACTTGATCCTTGTGACCTAGGTGCGGTCCCATGCAGCTGGATCTAGACATACCTCTGTTAGCAGGTGAGTTGGACTGGACAATTTCCAACCCCTAGGTGTTAAAAAAACGTGTAGAGACTGCACTTTGGGACATGGTTTAGTGGGCATGGTGGTGTTGGGTTGATGACTGGACTTGATGATCTATCTTTAATGATTCTCTGTTCTTATGATCACTCAGCTTTACACCAGGTATGATGTATATGCACTGAAATACCTCACTGGTCAGTTCAGGGTCACCTGTCCTGTCCCCTCCTCCCTGCAGGTGCAGCCTTTTACTCCAAACCACCAGTGTAGTGCACAAGATTTAGCAGTGACCTTGCTCTGCACACCAATCCTTGGCATTGGCTATAAACATGGAGTATTGTCACAGCTAGAAGCAGAAACTGTGAAAATAGGTAGTTAACTTCAGAGTGTGCAGTTAGAAGAGATCGAGCTGAAAAGTAAAATCACTGAACACAGTTTATCCTGATTTAACTCAAACCAGGACAGCTTTGCTGCTTGTCACTTTCCAGCCAAGTTGATAAAATGCATGTGGACAGGGATTTCAAAAGCTTTCTTTGCAGCCATAATTGTAGGAACTTGGATTCTTCAGGATCCAAATGCCAACCAGCCTGCGAATAATCTTGAAATCATCTCTGATATGCCAGGGCTCCTTCTGCATGAAAGGTTGTAAACTCTGCAGATTTTCCAAAAGGAACTTGGATGGCAGGAAGGATGCTGTATGCTCCTATCACCTCATGTAGGCTGTAATGAATGCTGGTGGGAGTTACAGATCCCCAAAGAGAATTGAACAAAGTCAACTCATGGTCCACAATATTTTCCTGTGTAGGAAAAACACTTTCTGAATAGAATGCTCTGGATGACAAGCGTAACTCCAGTCTTTCCCACAATTTTCATCAAGATTTTTTTTTATTCTTTCCTTCATTTCACTCAATTCTGAGACCTTTACCTTCTCCAGTTGTCTTCTAGTGTGGTATCTTGCAGTTGATGAGGGAGATATTTTGTGTGTCCTGTGGGTATTTTGGCAAACAGTAGTTAGGGTTTTGATAGTGTTTGCAGCATGTTTCTGAGAGCATGACTAAGGAAGGAGCAAAATTCAACATCTCTGACACTCTTTCAAATTAATTTAACACCAGAACTGATACTGTTTCCTGAGGATCTAGAATGAATGAGTCTAACTTGACCACCAACCTGTGTATCTGGAGAACAACCCCTCTGTTAATGCACGTAGCTGGAGATGCTTTTCCACTTGCCAAATGACCATTTAATTCTCTGACTTGTTACTCAAATTAGAGCATTATACTAAGTACACTACTAATTAATGAACAGCAATAACCAGTTGCACTCAAAGAAATTTATTTTGCCCAATAACAAAATACTTTACAGCAACTCTCAACTTTTCCATCAGCTCTAGCTTGCCCTTGGCTTTTCTGCTGCTTTCTTTCAAACCTGACAGCTATCAGCAGCTCTGTAGAGGCTTCTTTCGTAGGAATGTTTAATGTCAGGCTTCAACGGTGATTGCTTCTCTGAGCTAACACAACTGAGAATGTTCCCTGAAGGTCTCACCCAGACCTGTTCAGGAAGCTCAGACCCTGTAGCTGTCGGGCATTTCAAATATGCATAAGGTATTCCTGTACTTCTGAGCCATTGGCTTCTGACTCAACAGTTTTCTTCTGTTTCTCTGTTCTTTTTTTTTTATTTCTTTGGGGTTGGGGCTGGTGGTGATATGTGTGTGTGAAATTCTCACTGGAAGAGTGCAAGTAAAGAGAGCATAACTGAGTATTAATTCTGCCTATTACTGCCTTGATGTATAGGTTTGAACAAGCCATCTAACGTGGCTGGGCTTGGTGCTGTGTCAACAAATCCAGTGCTGCGTCAACAAATTGAAAACCACTAATTGAAAACACTGCCATTACAAAACTATATCCCAGGAGATTTGTCAGAATCTTTCCTGTATTTTAACAGAAGTGCCAAAGATACCATATAGGCATAGCCTCAGGGAATACTAGATAGGAAATTAGAGGCACAACCTTTGTAATCTTACCAAAACAGCAGTAGTGAGCATTGCCGAGAGCTGTCTGTGAGGGAGGATCCAGTGCTTGTCAGATCTTTGCTGCAAGCTGACAGTTGAGTTCTATCCATTCCTGCCTTTCTCTGCTTCTTTCTTCAGTGTCCCACCTGGTGGCAACTCTGCTGAGCTTTCCTTAAGTGTAGAGAGGTTTGCCAAATGGACACTTTTGGTTTACTTATTAAAGAAGCAGGAAGAGGATTTCCAATTTATTTATTTATTTTTAATGTACCTCTCTTGTCTCTTCCAGCGATACAGTTTACGCTGTAGACATTGAAATGCAAACTTGGAGCCTCATGTAAGCTTTTGAACTGCTAGGGACATCTGTTGTTAGTGCCATGGGCAGGCTTGGGAACAGACAGCACTGCTGACAGCAGACAGGAGAGAAGATCTGTCCGCACAGCGTTAATCACAGCCTTTGGCAGGCTGGGTGTTTGAAGCCAGGCACAGATGGTTGGCCCATTCTGCAGTCGCTTCTTTCAAGTATCAACTTGCCATTATTTGTAGCTCAGCAATATTTTGTGAATCTATCTCGTTTTAGCACATTATATGTCTTATGCTCTCACCAGGCAAGGACTGTCTTAGTTCTAATCTACAGTGACATTGAACTGGCAGCTTGGATTTTATTATCTACTGACTGCACTTCTCTCCCATGTTAAGGCACGATGTCCATCCTTGTGGCTGGCATCTCATGCTGTTTAAGTGTCTTCTATTTGAAGGTGATTTGCTTAATTCATCTCTTTCAGCTTGGAGTAATACTTCTGTATCTCCTTTCATCTCAATCAAAATATCAGTGGGAATCTGATTAGGAGGAAGTGCAATGTAGATCTTTGGTGAAAATATTCTTTAACAGCTTTACATCTGGAAATGATCCTAGAAATATCATTATTCATTGACAAATGATTAACAGAAACTTTTTACGTAGTGACTGGGGCCTCTCTAGCAATCAACTGTGTTAATGCTTTCATTATAGTCATAAAGGCAAGTCAAATCTAGGGCCCATTTTCAGTGTCTCTGTCTGGTAGAAATGTGACGGTCACCTTCTTGGTTGCCTAATCTTAATGGTGACATCACGGCATCTTTCCTCGTACTTGAGGCTTTCCTGGTGTTGAAATTAAGTAGACAATGAAGATCTCAGCCATCTTTTTCAGAACTCTCATATCATTGGTACCCAAGTTAGTTTTAAAATCCCTACCACCTGCTTGGACAACACTTAATAGCCTTTTTTAATTTGAGATGGAAGTTGGTTTATGCCAACAGCTTCACTTTGAATATAGATGAATCATTTTCATTGTTCTGTTTGTGACAAGTGACTTGTACTGGGTGCAGATGCCCAGGAGTTGACCTCTGTGAAGGTCTCAACTGTCTTCAATGAACCCACTGAAGGGCAGACCTAAGCCCATCAGCCACAAATAGGACACTGAAAGTGGTATTTAACGGAGGGCAAGCAGACTACAGGGCACCTAATAATGGAGAGAAAAGGTGAAAAGTGAGTTGCCTGGAAAGATGGTACTAGGCAGTCTGTGTGTAAGGGGCAAACTCTCAGTGACAGAGCCTTAGTGCAGAATTTTTAGGTGCTGATTAACTTGTTCAAATAAAGTTACCCGAAGAGCAGGTACATTTGCAGCTCTATACTTGCATGTTCACAAAGTGTCTAATGTAAAGATGCTGTTTCGTTGAGCCTGTTTATCACTAACAAAATGCTGATCTCCTTTTGTAAAGGTAAATCTCTGTGTGTGTGTGTATGCATACATATTCATGCATCTCTGTGTGTGCTTGTAAAATGAAATTAAGCAGAGAGTTTGCTTGCTGATTGAAGTCAATGTCTATAAATAATTATTATATTAAGTGCTACCTGTGCTCTGCAGAGCTATTGGTTGATACTTTCTGTTAGTTCAACACTTTAGCAGTTTTATGAGTGAGTGTAATGTTATGTTGGATCAGTGGCTAGCACACTGCCCAAAGCCCAGGAAGGGTTAAAGTCCTTGTATAATAATTGAACTGTGATAGAATAGCAGAAAATCTCCCTCTTGCTTCAGATCTAGGAAAACTCAGTGACCAGAATCTTGGTGGAGTGCTGTGTTTGAGTGAAACTGCATTCCCACACTGAGCTGCCTGCTGGGACCTTGGCTCTCTGCAGCATCCAAGTGTGGCACATCTGTGCACAGTAGTTGCTGTGCAACCAGGGAAGCTCATTTCAGTGCTCCACATTCATGCTTTGCCAAATTATGTTCTTCAGTGCTTCTTGTTCCAATGATTGCTCTGATAAGGTGCTTAGAGAACCTCAAGGATTCTCTCAGCATTGTAATTGTGGAACAAATATAGGATATCTACTGAAAAAAGAAAGCTGTGGGTTATTTTGTAGCATGGTATTTCTTCATTCAGAAGCATCGCTTTTGCAGGCAATTACACTGTGCTAGCAGAACAAATTTCAGTAAGCAGTTGATAAAATTCATAATTAATGAGTTTTGGCTACCACGGTGCTGATTCTGTTCAAAATAAGCTCACATTCCGCACTTGCTTTTCTAAATACTAATGAGTCTGCCATTAGTAGAATCAAATGTCATTGAGACACATATAGCCTAGGGGAAAAGTACATCCTTCAGCTGTTTAGTACCCATCCCAGACTTGTCTTCAGGGACAGGCTGATTTTGGCTTTTTGAGCAGAAAGTATTAAGGATAACTTTCTCCTCTATCTGAAATGCTGTCTGTAGGGCAAGGAAAATTTCTGTCAAGTGAATACCTAAAACAAGAAATGGATGAAGGTGCCAATGTGAGCTGACTGTCTTCTCTGATATCGGTGTCATCTTCCTGTTGCTTTCTTCTCTCCTGAAGAAAATATCTATAGGCTTTTGCTGTGGCTCCTCTGGGGACATCTATTTCTAAGTCAGGTGGTGTAAGATAGTGGGCTAGGAGGATTAGAAAGGCTTTGAAGGGGGGAGAGTAGTTTTGAAGAACCTTCACCATAGGGGGAGAGAGTTTTGAAGAACTTCTTCCTTTTAAGAGCCTTGAGGGAGATACCCACAGAAATATCAAGGGAAAGCCAAACAGTCCAGGAGACAGTACAGAGAAGGGAAATACCAGTTTCTATGCTGGAGTCAACATTAGCTGTGTTTTGCAATGAGTGTCTTGGTAATTGAAGCTGGTAACTGCAGGACAAAATATTCTCTAGCCTGTGGGCTTTCCTTGGCAGTTCTTGCTTAAGACCATCTTCTATTTGAGGCTGACCAGGTAACAAGACCATAATACAGAAAACCTGACAAGCTTCAGATAGCGGTAGCAATGAGTCCTGTCAACAGTGACAACAGTTGAAGTGGGTGAAGGTGTTGATTTTAAGCAGTCTAGTCCTGCAAAGCACCCAGGAGATCTTACAGGTACTTGTAAAGCTAGTAGTGTACCTTGCCTATTGCTATGATTCTGTGTTGCTGCCTTCTCCCCATAGCAACCTTATTTTGTACCCATAAATATCCATGAGAAAACTGTTGGGCTGGGAAAGAGAGTCTTTGAAATGAATCTGCAAATGTTCTCATGTTTGAGCCTTTTTACAGGCAGCTTGACCTTCTATAATAACGCTCTCTAAGCTAGAAGACTTGTCAGAAACTTGGTAAAACTCCTTGTGCTGTGTTTTCCTGAGAGCCCCATGCACCTCCTTGCAAAAGGCAAACTCAGACACTGGTGTAAAGCTGGTGAGTGCATGGAGCACTCTGGCTTACTGCTTCACCATGTGGAAGTCTGAATTTCTCTTGTTTGGCTCACATTTCATAGAGCAAACAAAATGATATCTGGGCTTTGAAATGCGACAGGGAAGATTTTGGGTGCACCTTGGCAAAGCAGACAGGATCATTTGTGCAGGCTTGGAGGATGAGACTGATAGTAACTGAACCAAAACTGTTAAGGTGATTTAACACTAAATTAATTTTTAAAGGACTTTTCCTCCCTCTTGTCTTCCAATTGAATATTCGAGATGAGCCCTACCTATAGCTGCTTGGTTTTTGGCTAGTCAAGCGGTACCTGCAAGGTGAGGTCTCCCCCTTTATTTCTCAGTGTGGAAGTAGTGCCATTCTGGGCAGTGGAAGAAGGGGAGACTGCAATCACAAAGAGTGTGTTGTGACACTGGTGGAAGAAGAAAGAGATCCTTGTTGAGTGTAGAGTCTGTTCTGGGGAGTTTGGTGTTTTGTTTTGTTTTTTTCCCTGTTTCTCCTAGCACTAATATAGGTGTTCCAGCTCGCTTGCTGGACAAGCAAGGAAAACCTTTGGCTTTATCAGACTGAAGATTGCCAGAGAACTGATTTCTTGAGGGAGATCCCTTTACAGACAGCACTTTAGTAGAAGGTGATTCTTTGCTGCCAGGTTCAGTGATCTGAGTATGTTTGGAGGATGAGCAGAAGAGTCAGTCATTTACTGGCCAAGTCTCTAACCACAGGGCTGTCAAGGTTTTGGCTTTCTTGATTCTTAAGGCTAGCATCAGTGGATCAACTGCTTTGGAGAAATCTGCAGAACGTTAAAAATTAGCCATTCCTGCTCAGGTAACCAGGAGAATATTCACGAAACAACCAAAGCTGAGCAAAGGTGAGCAGGGAATGTTTAACTGGTGAAAATGATGGAAAACTAACCAACCAGCTTAAGCAGGGCTGAGAATCACAGTGTGATGCTCACATCTGTCAAATCCAAGTAGAAGTTGTAATCTTCAAAGCAACCTTCAGATTAGCTCTGCCATGGCAGAGATGCTATAATTTATAATTTCTCATCTAATTGAGTAAGGTGATTGCCTCGACTGTGGGGAGGATGTATCACTCAGAAACCTCCTGGGAAGGGTGGAGCATTTTCTCTGCTTTCAGATCTTGTAGGAAATTCCTATATGTCTAAGGAAGCTCAATTTTTTTTTTCCAGTAAAAGCTAGTTCTTCCCCATTGTATCTACTGCAAATGTTTCTCTTTGGCTTGCTGCTGGTGCTGGTGATGAGAGAAGCTGATTGTGCAATTCTGATTGCACAGCTGCATTAGGAGCCAAATAAATTCAGATGCTGGATCATGTCCTGTGTGGGCACACATACCAACCTATGTCAAAAATATGTACATGGTCACTTAAATGCTGTGAACTTCCCTTTACTAGTGATCTGTGATGGGGTCAGGCCAGGACAGAGATTACACACACACATACACACCCCACCCCCACCTGGGACTACCTTCTCTTAAGTGGGAGATGTCCGAAGTGGAATAGGAAAGTGGGGATGGATTGGAAGCTGGCAGTTGAAAAAAGAAACCCAACACTGGATGAGAGCAGAATTGGAAGATTAATGCTGATTTGGGTCTTGACAAGCTGTTTGGAAGTTTGGGTTTGGTTGGGTTATTTTGGTTTTGTTTTGGGTTTTTTTTTGTTTGGTTTTTTTTTTTTTTTTTGGTTCTGGGTTGGTTTTGTTTGTTTTAACATTTTGATATCTTGTTTAGGACAAGCAAAAGCCATGGGTCTGAAGCTCATAAGAAGAAATATCCCTATTCACTTGCTCTTTAAAACAAAAGCCGAAACCAACCAACCCTGTCCACCTGCTTTTTTAGCTTCAAGAGCTTGAAACAATCTTTCAGGTGGAATGGAGCGTGCGGTGTGGGACTAAGCACCTGGTGCCTCCCACAGATTTTTGTATGTTGGCAAAGGGTTTAATATTCTTTTGGTATCCCAGTCCCTTTACAGTCTAATGCAGTCTGAAGGGCATGAAAGAAACCCCAGCTGCATAGCAGGATTCAAAGGCAAAATAATGAATCGTGCTCTGTTTCTAATAATTAAAATATACAGATATTTAGTGATCTATCAAGGGGCATGAGAGAGTAATGTGACACTCTGTTCCATTTGTTTTAGAGCTAGAGTCTGAGTACTCCAGTATAAAATTAAATGTACAAATTAATCACAGGAAAGTTAACTCTATCTAGGTCAAATCCACACGTGAACCTCCACAAAACTTTTGCTTCATTCATTTTTTTTCATGATTATCTCTAATTTCTGGTGCCTCAAAGGAGAAAAACCACTTTGATTTACATGGAGGAAAAGAAAAAAGGGGGTGGTGGTGGAAGGAGAAGGCTGGCATTTTTTTTTCCAGTTTCTCTTTATCTTCCCTGCCTCATTTTTAAAGTAGAAAGCTTTTCCCTTTAAAAAGGAGACCAAAAAAGGGTTTGTTTTATGTATGTTTTTTTCACTGGAAGTTGCTCAAATTCAACCAGTACTATTGTGCTTGTAAAGGAGCCATAAAATTTCATTATTACTTTTCCACAGAAACTAATTTCAAGTGTCCAAGGCTTAGTCTTGCAGTTTAAAGATCTCTCTCTCTCTCTATAACTGCTGTGTGCCTCTTTTCTATCCCTGTGTGGCTGCCAGGTTCAGTTCATGCTTACTGAAGTATCTCTTTTGGGACTGAAACCAATTAAAAGTACCAAGAATTAGAGGTTCTGCTTTTTCATTAGCTCTAAATTCCGCCTTCATATTCGTGAGTATCTCACTTTGCAAGTTGCTGTGATGCTGTTTGTATTCTTTCTCATTTTGTTTTTTTTGAGACCTTTGGTTTTAGTTGAAGATCTGAGGGGGTTGCCCTATTGTACTTAACAACGTGTAAATGCTGTTGATGTGTCATCTTTTGTTGATGCTTCCTCGGTGAGGTCTTTAGCCACTTTTTGAGAGACTGAAGTACTGGGCTGCAATTAGTCTTACATTTTCTTCAGGGAGTTTTTTTAACTCAGCAAATGGAGCTATTTGTGTGAAATAATGTATCTTGTTATAAGTATTTGCACTTACTTTCCCTCTGAACCTCTTTCCCCTTTCCCTGATGTCTGCAGTTGGTTTCTTGTCAGTCCTTGATGACTGTGGGCATGTGGAGAAAATGGAGTTGTACCTGCACTGATTGCTGCAACACACGTGTTTCTGCTTGACCTTGGATCTACTGCTTGTGCATCACTGGGGCTTTGCTGGAAATGCAGTCCCTGGGAGTCAGTGTGCAGCTGCAGAAGTCTCCAACCTGGCCTTGTTAGCCTAGGACACCTTTGAGAATATGCATTGTCTTTTTATGGTAACTTTTTGTGACTGTAGAAGCAAAGAGGTTAAAGCATGTCTGTAACAATATGTATCTATAAAGAAAGCATGTCAAAGCTCTTGTGGAGACCAGATGCCTGGTACTGCCTGTTTTGGGGTCTACTCCTGCACTAAAATATGTCTGTACATGATCTTGGATGGGACTCTGAACAAGCTGACCTAGTCAAAGTTGTCCCTGCTCACTGCAGGTTGGTTGGACAAGCTGACCTTTAACGATCCCTACCAGCCAAAACCAATCCAGTGGAACCAGAGAGCAGAAGCAGATGCCTCCACAGTGCTGGAACAGGATAATTTTCTCCTCACTAGGAATAATGTGTAGGGAGATTTAAATTAGTTTACTTTTCATGGTAGCTTTTGCCTTCCCTTCCCCAGCTATACTACGGGCATAGGAATTCACCAAGCCTGTCTGCTCTAGGGAACAGTGGGATGTGGTAAATGGCACAAAGAAATCACATTCCACTCATATGCTGGTGATTGCTCTTCATTTGTAGCCCTTCAAAGAGCTTTAAAGATAAAATGGCCATAAAAATAAGAAACAAAGCATTCTGTTTGAGCTCCTCTTGTAACCTTTCATGTTAAAGTTCTTAACATCTTAACATTTGGAAATGTGACATCTCTTCAGGTTTGAGCCACTAAGAATAGTTCCAATAAATCTTCTACCTCTAGAGAACACACATAAAGAAAACTGTAGAGGAGAAGCATGTTTAGAATATTTTAAGTCATTCTCTTGCAAAAATGATGTCTGGAATATGCCAAGGTGAGAAGGTGAACTCCTGGACCCATGAAACTGGGATAAGATCCAGCACATGTCAATTCTTTGATATGTTCACTACTGTGAGAGAAAAAAAAAGTTTTTGTTTGTTTTTTTTTTTTTTTTTTTTTTTTTGGGCATCACTACATCAGTGTGAGTTGCAATGCATCTTACATATTGCTACCCCAAAATTGTGGAAGGGCACATGGTCCTAGCCTGAAGCTTGTTTATGGAAGTTTTTTTACAGATCCAGTCTTGCATTTGTGCCACATACCAATCAAATATTTGGTAGCTGCACAGCTGAGCTGGCATCATCTCAGAATGTGCATCTGCTTTCCAAAGCCCTTCCAGATTGCATGAGCAGTGCACGAGAGCTACTTGGTTTTGATCAACTCCATCTACTTCAGCAGCTACTTTCAGCCTGGTCCCTACCCATTTTTTTCAAACTCCTGCTTTCTAGCTGGGCTTAAGAGGAGCATGGAGCATAAGCACCATCCTCTGGAAAGCTTCCACCCATGTTGCAGGAATTATTAGCACTAGATTGACCAATTTCCTCTTTCTCCCCTCTTGTCCTGAGATTTACCTTTTGACTCAAATGTGCAGCAGGGCTTGAGAAAATGACATCGATTTTTGCTTTATAAGGCTGCTACTGCCTTGCAGAAAAGAGGCACTTCTGCTCCATTAGTCATATGCTCATCTGCTGCATGGTGCTGCAGTTGACTGAAATGCATGATATAGACTGGTCTGTGCCTTTGCTCTGGCTCTTTGCATTTGCCAGGAACAGTTAAGCTTCTCCTTTCCACCCTGTCTCTCACAGCTCAGTGTTTTCTCCCCAGTTTGGTATATGCAGGTTCTAATTTTCTGAGCAATAATGCTAAGAAAAAAGAAGATTAAACCAATCAACACCTCACCCTGTCAAACAACCCCAGACCAAAACCTTGGGCAAGGAAGTGGGATGCAGTTACCCTGGCTCTTGATGATCTCTTGTCCTTACAACTGGTCACATGAAAGCCTTACCTTAAAATGTCCCTTCTCTGCTTACATGTCTGTTCTCATCTTGACTGTTCTACTTTGTCTTAATCTCTGCACTAGGAATCATTTCAATTGCTCACAAGTGCAATGAGGCCTGATCCTTTCTCTCTAGAAATGTCCTATTCTGGTGTCCCTGTGTGATTTTCTGTCTCTGCATCACTTCCCCTGGAGCAGGAACATAAGAGCAGCAGCAGTGTGGCAGGATGGTTGCCACCACTTCATTTATCCGCTGAAGGCTCAATTAAACTTGAGAGGACTCCAGTGAACTGCTGCTTGTTCCCTCATGTAATTACACAGCAAACAGCTCATTGGGAGCCTAGACACAGCCCTTGCCCTTTCAGGCTGCTAGCAAATGCTGCTCTACCTTAGAACCATAAAATCACTCAGGTTGGAAAAGACCTTTGAGATCCAGTCATTAACCCAACACCACCATGTCACTGCTAAACCATGTCACTCAACACCACACCTCCACAACTTTTAGATCCCTCCAGGGATTTTAACTCCCACTTCCCTGGACAGCAGTACTTGACAACCTGTTTGGTGAAAAAATTTTGCCCTAATGTCCAGCCTAAACCTCCTCTGGCAGAACTTGAAGTATTTGCTCTCGTCCTAATGCTTGCTACTTGGGAGAAGAGATTGACCCAACATTCATTATAACTTCCATTGAAGTAGTTTGTAGAAAGCCCTAAATCTTGTCTGAGCCTATCTTCTCCAAATGAAACAACCTCATTTCCCTCAACTACTTCTGTGAATTGCACAAGTGGATGTTCATGCCTGGGTATCCTGTGCATGCTAAAAGTGAGCTGTTACTGCATGGCTCCTTCACCTGACCCACGGTGAGGAGCCTCTGTGCTTTTTCCAGTGCCCCTGTAGTTGCAGACAAAGCTGCCCATGTTTCTGAGCTGGCCCATGGGCAATAGTGCAGCCTTTAATCAGAATAGACCCTTCTGGCAGCCATAGGCTGAATAAATAGCTGTTCCTTGCCAGCCTTCCATTCTGATTTTGCTTTCCCTGGTGACTTGCACACTCTCACCATCACTAAGAAAACAGATTTATTTTTGAATGTGTAGCTAAGCTGGCAGCAATGTAACACCTTTTCAGCTCTTGCTTGGTGTAACTGGGGGAATAAATAACTGCTTTCTCTTTCTAGTCTCAGGAATATTTGAGGCTCCCATGACTTTTCACTAGAATTTGATTTATAAATAGTTGTAATCATGTGTTGTTCGCATCTGACCAAAGGAGATATTTGTTGCTTTGGAGTGATGATTACAACCCTCAGAGTACAAGTCATAGTGGTGCCTAAAACAAGAGACCACTGGCAAGGCAGAGAGATTTGCTCCTACAGAAAAACCAAAAACTAAGGAAACCTTGATGGGCACAAGAGCTGCATGAAGTCCAAGAGCTGAATGAGGGAGCCTGGAGTGCTGCAACAGGAAAGAATGTCTACTGCTGTATCCACAGCTGCTGCTCTAGTGTGACAACACCATGCAGGAGGAACTGGGCCAGTCATAGAGGCACTTGTGCTAGCCATGTATTGATGGAAGAAAAAAAAAAGAAGTTGGACTTGCCATCTAGGAACCACCTGTGAGAGGCATTTAGCCAGGCTGTGGTAGCTGAAGCTTTGCATAACAGTGGTTAACGGGGTGAAAAAATGCGCTGTTTGGGTTAAAACAGAGATGCAAAGGGGTTTCTTGCTTACAGGAAGATAGTTCTGAGTTAAAAAGTAAGTACTGAAGCAATGGAGAGATCTGTCAGTTGTCCCTTTGTCTGGAATGGAGGGATTTCAACCAGAACGTTTGGTCTCTGCATCCCTGACCCTTGCATTGAAGGTACCTAATCTTGAAATATTGTCTCAAGAAAAGAACAGCTGAATGTTTGCTGGTGTAGATACACTCTCTGCTCATTGAAATCCAAGGCAACCTATGCCTGGATTCTTTGTGCCTCCCTGCTACTGCCTAAAACTGCTTCTGGTTGGGGCATTTCTAGGTCTGTATGTTCCTTGGAGTAACTGTTGGAGAGCGCAGGTTCTGTTGAGAGGCTCTGCCTTCTACTTGGTAGCATTCATTGCTTTTCAGACCAGTTTCTGGAGATTTATGGCCAGTGCTGCAAGGGTTTGGTATGTGCTTGGCCTGCAGCAGGAAACTGTACCTTAGAGTGTGGTTAAACTGAAGCTGGAGGTGCACTGTCCCCTCCCTTCCTGAGGGACAGCTCATGAGGATGTTGTCAAGAAGTCACTGGGATGTGTGAAGGGGCAAGATTCTGGTGACAACTGCATGAGTTGAAGAGAGGGAAAGCTTTATTCCCATTTGGCTCCTTGCCTTGCAATGAGTGGGAAATGATATAAGGCTGGAAAGCCAGCAATTCCCTCTGCCAGGCTGCGGACAGAGTGTGGACCACCTCTGCATGCTGAAACAGGAGACAACCTGCCCTTTTGACTGCATTTGCTAGCAGGTTTCCGGGATATTTCCCCCCCACCCCTCTGATATCCCACGTGGCAAATAATCCTTTCAACGTGCAGATGGCAGCTCCCTTCACAGAGGGGCAGGCGCATGCAGAAGACTGCATTTTTACTTTATTCATAGAACATGTGTGCATGTCACTTGCAGGGTGTTACTCTCAGTATTATATTAAAAATAGCTACTGTGTTAAGCTTCTCATTCTCACCTTTGTGCTCGTCCTCCTGATTTCAGAGCCATTTGTGACTTAGTGTAAAACTTCTCTGCAGTCACGAGCGCTAAGCTAGCTTGCTATGAAATCTCAAAGGCTTTCCTTTAGGACTGCATTCAGTGTTCCCAGGAGCTGGTCATTAAAAATATGAAAAGATTTGACTTACTCTGTCAGAGTGGACATTAGACATCTATGCCCTGAGATGAACACCGATGCCTAAAAGCACTGAGTTAGCCTGGAATGCAAGGCAGTGCTGTCACCGCAGAATCGAACACTGGTTTTAAGTGGGTGAAGTGGCAAAATCCCCCAGTAGATTGCCAAACTGCTAAAAGGTTGGCATTAGGACAGAAAAAAAAAAAAAAAAAAAAAAAAAAAAAGAAAAAAAGGTGGGTAGGTTTTTGGTGTTTTTTTATTTCTTTCTAGACCCTCTCCCCTTATTTGAGCAACACAAATAGCCTTCTGTTCAGAATGCTGCACCGTTTGGGTGTGCTGTGTATCTGGGCTGCTGCTCTGCAGGGAGAAGTGATGAAGTGGGAGGGAAAACAGAAAGAAAAATGGATTTTTTTTTTTTTTTTAAACTTTAACTCTCCTTTTCCTCATGCATTTTGTCTCACTGCATGTCTTGGTTATTAGGAGCCTCTTGACCCCAATTTACTTTCAGGAGAAACTTGATGTGGAAAAAAAAATCCAAATCAAAAAGAAAACAAACAAAACACCACCACCACTACCACACTTGGAAGAAACCCCAAACAAGCAAACAAAAAAATCCCCAAACAAACCCAAAACCAGTGCACTCATGTGAAGGATGCTGCTTCTACACTAGACCAGCAGCTATATACTAATCCTTTAACCTAGTAGACTACAGACCAATCTGCACACCCTTGGGACTAAGTAACCTCATGGGCAAT
This sequence comes from Eubucco bourcierii, assembly GCA_013396675.1. Classification (NCBI taxonomy): domain Eukaryota; kingdom Metazoa; phylum Chordata; class Aves; order Piciformes; family Ramphastidae; genus Eubucco; species Eubucco bourcierii. Next base: position 479,786 of record VWZE01017661.1, read on the forward strand.
GAGCAAGCTGCCAGTACTTGGTCCATGGCTGTTCTCCGCATGCACCTTGGCATCTGCAGCAAGACCTAGTGGTAACAGCATCTTTTATGTCCTGGCACACTGGTTAGCTGGGGCAATGACTTCTGGATAGAGAAGCTAACAAGACGCCCAGGAGCTGTTGCTGCGGTTATCATGTCAATGTATGTGTAAATTCTGGCATCATCCTTACCATGAAGTTATTAATGGAAATCATCACCCTCATTTAGTTACTGCCATCACTTAGTAGATTAACCTTTATCAAGCAACTTTGCTATGCCAGCTGCACAGCAAAGTAATTACTTTTAATAGAATCTGCCCTTGGTTTAAAGCCACAGGGGAAGCAATTAAATTTAACAAAAGGCAAAAGCCATGACTTATAAATGAAGATGGATGGTTTTGTTATCCATTTCACATTTTTTTTTGTGTGTGTGTATCAGTATTAGAAAATATGCAGTCATCTCATGTTTTGGGGGGTTTAAAGTGTGATATTAGATTCTTTTACTCTAAGGATGAATTGAATGTCATCGGTACTGGCTCTGTCATGTGGCTCATGGTTTAATGTCATTTACATGCAAGTCACAAATGACTTGCAGTGGGCTTTGAACTTGAGCTGCCACTTGCTTCTCAAACCTTTAACACTTGTGTTCAACACAAAGAGTATACTTCCCTGTGTCTAGCTGATTTGGTAGCGTTTTGCTTTAAACCAAGATGCCCTTTGTACTGCTGTGTCTGTAGACTTCTTGAACTAAGATTGCACCAGTGAAAAGGAGCTGGTCAGTGCATATCATAGGTACTTTTATGATGGCTTTGAGTATGTCAGTTCATGAGCAAGACCTGCTCCATGCACTTCTGTTCAAGTTATGGTGGTGACTTAGTTCTTTGGGAGAAAAGTCTGCTCAAGTTCTTCTTTGAACATCTGCTTTTGCTTAGAAGGCTTGGCGTGTGTGTGGGTTAGGATTGGGCCTGTTCAGAGATGCAAGAGAGGATTTATTAATTTTTAATTGAAATGGAGTCAAATGCAGTTGTCTGCTGGGGAATATTTTCTTCTGTGTGGGAGACAGAGATTGTAATTGTAGGAGTTTTCATAGGCATTGTATAGCAAGGTGGATCTCTAGTGTCAGTCATGTTGAATGTGACCTAAAGGAACTTCTTACACTATTTGGTTGTTTCTGGGGGATCTTAAAATCTAGTGTGGATTGGTTATTTTTGAAGTTCTTGTGCCAGATACCATGAATGTATAATCATCTATATTTCAGCAACCGGACAATAGAAAACTGCTTGTGAGTAGATGTGGACAGTCCCTGCATGTGGAGTGAGTGTGGTGGTAGTGTCCCATCATGGCACTCATGCTACAGCATCTATGGCTAGCTGAGCCTCCTATGCCATTAGCTAAACTTGATCTGGCTGCAAGGGAATCCAGAAGCTTTGGCAACATAGATCAGGCTGCTAAACCCAGTTTAAAACCTGGTGGAAGAAAAATGGTAAGGAGAGCATGATGCTGGAACAATCCTGGAGAGTTTTTTGCCAGTACTGCAGTGGAAGGCTTTGTAAGGACCTTTAGGAGAACTGCTTACCAGGAATCTTTGAAATGGAAGGGATCCTGATGTGGGGCATGTAGGTGCTGGGTAGCATGTGGTCTCTTCCTAACCTTGATGTCAGGAGCCAAAAATTTAAAAATCCTATTTTTTGTCAGTTTAACTGATGAAAAAGATTTATGTTGGATTAGGTGTAGATAGGGGCACATATCCTGCCTAGGCCTTCAACCAGACTTCTCTCCTTTCTCCAGCATCTTGCTGAGAAATAGCTCCATAGCCAGCAGCACCCTTCTGCCTGTATGAGCACTTAACCTCAACCTAATGTAAATGATGTTCTCTAGATACCTGTCTTATGACAGCTTTTTCCAGGCCACTAGGGCTTAAAAAGGTTTCTCAGCAGATCCTTTGAACAACTGAGTGACAGGATCCTTCAGGAGACCTACGAAGCCATGTTGATACATGCTCAGCTACCAGGAATGCTGACTCTCCAGAGTGTTACTGGAAATGCTTTGGCTTGGTGAGTGGTGGGATGTGCTTAGTAAATGGAGACAGAGAAACTGAGGATTACAGCCCAGACTTTCTCATAGCTGTCATCTGCAAGGAGAAATCCTCTTTGTCTTGGTTTGTCTGTCAGAGCAGCTTCTCTTCACTTTGCAATACGTTGTAGCAAGGCTTCCTGGGCTCAGAGCCGTGGCTTGGCTTACGTCCTTCGGTTTAGCTGCTATCTGCTTTGCAATCAAATAGCTTTGTGTGCCTTTGAAGTTTCCATTTCTTTTGAAAAGTGGAATAAGACCGTGTCTTCTGACAGGTGTAGATTAGCATCCAGTGTCCCTGCTTTGTCATAAATCTCTCTACTGATACAATTCTTCTGCTTCTTGGGGTTGCTTGAGGTCACTCCCTCAGTGCTTTCATCCCTTGTGAAGCTCTGGAGTGGTTTCTGCATCCTAAATACTGTCCTTAAATGACTGGTGTGCAGAAGTGCACATGCGGCATCGCAGCCTCTGTACCAACATATTGCTCCCCGTGAACTGTCAGCACAAAATTCAGGCTGCCTGGCCTGAAAGAAACAAAACCTTCGCCAATGATCTATGGAGATCCCTTCCAACCCCTGACATCCTGTGCTGTAAACTTGAATCCCAGGGTGGGCGGCTTTCATGGGGTGAAAGGAAGTAGTGGGCTGAAGTGGTGTGCTTTGGGCACCTCAATACAAGAAAGATTTGGAGGTGCTGGAGTAAGTGCAGAAGGGAGCAACAAAGCTGGTGAAGGGCCTAGAGCATAAATCTTATGGAGAGGAACTGAAGGAGCTGGAACTGTTTAGTTTGAAAAAGAGGAGGCTGAGAGAAGACCTCCTTGCTGTCTACAACTGCCTATAGGGATGTTGTGGAGAGGCTGCTGCTGCTCTCTTCTCACAGGTAAATAGTGATGGAACAAGAGAGAATGGCCTCAAGCTGCAACTGAGTAGGTTGAGACTGGACATTAGGAAATATTTTTTTCACAGAAAGAATTGTCAGGCATTGGAATGGGCTGCCCAAGGAGGTGATCGAGTCACCAATCCTGAATGCATTTAAAGCTGTTTGGATGTGGTGTCTGGGGATATGGTTTAGGGTGAACCTTGCAAAGTAGGGATACCAGTTGGACTTGGTGATCCTGAGGGGCTTTTCCAACCCGAATGTTTCTGTGATTCTGAGAGTGGTTCTCTGCCACTGAGTTTCCAGAAAGATTTGTGGAAGTCTTTAACATATCACTCCTTTATTTTTCAGTCTGTAAGAAAGTAGGAGAAAACATCTCCCATTATGGTTTCTTTATATAGCTGAGCCTTGACATTTCCCTTCAGTGCTGGGAGCAAGGCAGGAGGCCAGGAAACAAGGCATGAGCTGGGAGCCTCCTCAAGGGCTACTTTATGCATTTGCATCCCAGAACATCTCAGGAGCACAAAGTTCTTGCTATGAGATGGACAGTGCCCTGAGTGGCCTGTCCCACACCTCTGCAGGCATGCTGAGGAAAGTACAGACACCTGTGTGAGCTACAGAGCTGGACAAAGCCCTTGGTAATCAATTGGTTCTTGACTTGGAATTTTCACCATCTCAGTGGTGTTGTAAACCACTGCTAAGGCACAAATAGCCCCAGCTGTCCTAGGAATCCAGGAGTGAGAAGGCTGAGCTTACGTAAGATGGGGATTGAGGCAAGGTGATCCTTGAGGGTGCAGTTGCAGATGTGGTGACCTGTCAAAGCTCCTCTGCCACATCTGTGTTCTGGAAAAATCTTGGTTTCCTCTGGAAGATGATTTTTAGTTAGTGCAGCTATCGCAGGAAAAAAGTGTAAGAGCTCTTGGGAATAGAGCAGCTCATTAAAGAGGAAATGGATTTCATCCTGTGCTAGGCAGCTTTGATTGCTCTCCTGGGAGCTTTGCAACACCTCTCCTCTGATGCTGATGGCAGACCAAAACCTGGGTCTGCACCAACTGCATTTTCTTTACTTGACGCTGACCCTCACTGGGGAGACACGGTTTCTGGGATTGGGTGCAACACACATGGCTATACCATTTCTCCATGTCTGCCATTCAGTTTCTTAGAACTCTTCTGGAGACAAAGAACAGGGTGAAGCTTTGCATTGCTTTGGTTTTGTCTCTGCTGCTGGTTTAGTGCCTCTCCTTTATTTTTGATCGAGTGGGTTTATTCTCTTTTAGAGAGATTGATAGCAATGGAAGGAGTGCTCTTTGACTGGTGCAGTTGCTTCAAAGTAAGAAAAAAAGGCATTTAAGGTTGCTTTAACTATCTTTTGCAGAAAAGAGTGTATACAGATTTCTGAGTGGCTTCCCAAAGCAGCTAGAGTCTGGCAGTGAGCAGCTGCCTGTGCACCCTCTTGGAAGAATTGTATCTCTAATCCTGCTGTAAGTCTGTGTTGTCCTGAATCCAGCCCCATAGGTGCTTGCGAGGTGGCTTGGTCTGCTGCTAAGCTTCTGTTTGGGACAAACAGGTGTTTTTCTTGCATTTCTACTTGGGGTAGAGTTGAAGGTGAACTTCACACATGAAGGCAAACTTTGCACATGAAGGCAAGCAAGCCTGCTCGGTCTGGGCTGTGTTTGTGTTTCTGTAAGTTAAACAAACAGCCCCTTGTTTAAGACATAGGTGGCTGCTGGGCCACCAGATTCTTTGGTATGACTTGAAAATAAACAGTAGGTAAGGTGATGAAGAGGAGGAACCTTATGTTTCTGAGTTGAGTTGATGTTTAGTATGGAAGGAGTAGGAGTCTATTTACAGCCTGTCTGCAAGTTCCCAGCACCCAGAAAAGGGTTAAATGGCTGTGTAGATGTGAAGGAAGAAAAGAGCTTTACCATAAACATGTTAATAAACATTTTTTTACTAGCTGAGGCAATATATTGACGCAAGAATACTTTGTCTTATGTACACAGTGGAAATTAATCTGGATTAATTTGAGAAACTAAACATGATTAAAGTCACTCTTTTGGAATCAGAGTTGTTTTTTATTTGATTTACTTTAATTGGCTTACGGAGTTAAGTGGCTGGTCTCAAAAGGATGTTCATCCACATGCTGTCTGTGGAAGGAAGGCACCGGCTCTGCTCAAAACCTTCCCTATATGGCCTTTGGGCTTGCCTGTGAACAGGGTAGTTGCCTTGACAAGGTTATACCCTGTAAATAAATAGAGCTGCCCTCCAGGCTTGCTCTCTTCTGGGATGCTGCAAGAGGTAAACTCTGCAATAGAACTGGGGAGTGCAGGAGTGGTTCTCAGTACTCTAACAAAGAGAAGTCATCTCCTCCGTGCCCTAAGTTCAACAAGTGGGGGTAAAGGGTACAATACCATCAATAGCAGAGAGAAAGGAAAGAGAATTCTGCATTTATCTTCCTTTCTGCTAAGAGAAGAGAGACATAAAACACCATTGCATGCAGGCATTTCCCCATGATCAAAAGTGTTACTGCATTTTATAACTGGCCCCAAGGATTTGTTGCTGTAAGAATCTCTTGCAAGCCAGGGCTCAAGGATTCCCAAGAGGATTATGTGCACAAATGACAATACCCTCCAGAGTAAATATTGAAGTAAGCTGGAATTTTGAAAAGGATATAAGCCTTCGCATCAGGGGCACTGCTACCTTTACCTATGCTTAAGCAGTCTGATGGGAATTCTCCATCTTCCATTCAAATGAGAATGGTGGGGACAGACTGTGGCTGCTGCTGGTGCAGGATGCTTCTCCAAGCCCATATAGCAGTGTCCCTGTGTCAGCTAAACCTCTGCTGGATCTCACCCTGAACAGTCACTTCCAGCCTGAAAGGCTCTGCAGTTTAGAAGGAAATCAAAGATACCCCTGCATCTGCATTGTGTCGGCCATGGGGTAGTCTCTCTTCATTTTGATAAGGTCACACTGGCAGTGACATGCTCTGTCTTCATGCCATCCCCCACTCTAAGTTACTAAGGTGTTTTTTTAAACCCTCCTTTTGTTTCTTCTTGTAGAAAAACTTTAAATGGATCTATATTTAGAACTGGCTGCATGCTGCCTGAAGATCTTCTGACAGCAAATAACGATCTTAACATAGCTCCCTGATATATATATCAGGATTGTTCCATTTCAAGTTTGAAATTTGAAGAAGGTTTGTGGGGTTGATTCCCTTCCCCTCACCCCAAGCAATAACCAATCTTGGTGTAGGGTAGCTGAATTTGAACCAGGCAGGGTCTTCCTGAAGATCGGCTTGCTTCAGAAACACAAGTGATACTGAAAGCTGTGCAGCAGTGGAGTTTTAACCCTTCTTCCTCCCCAGGTCTTTACCAGGCAGAAACCATGTTACTTTACACTAGTGAAGATGGCTCTTTGTCATCAGTATCAAGAGATTCTTAGCTGACCTGGCTGAGATAAAAATCAAGTGCTGTGTGAAATACTGTGAAGGAGCAGAGCTGTGGCTTGCTGTCCCTTGGATCTTGCTGCATGTAATGAGGGAGGTAGGAGCTCATGGAGCAGAGAAAGTGGTCCTGTGCCTGGGAGCATGTAGCTCTGCAGGATGCTGCTTTAAAGGGCTCTTTCTTTTGTGCTTTGCCTCCTGATGCCCCAGGAAGTTCAAAGGAGTGGCTGAGGGACCACTTCTGGCTGATTCACATTTCATGTCAAACTGAAGGGTTGTCACAATCACAGAATGGTTTGGGTAGGGACCTTTGAAAGTCATCTAGTCCAGCCCTCCCTGCGTTGAGAAAGGACATAGGCAATTAGATCAGTTTACTCCAAGTCTCATCCAACCTCACCTTGAATGTTTTCAGGGATGAGGCATCTACCACCTCTCTGGACAACCTGTGCCAGTGTTGCACCACCCTCATTATAAAAAGAAACCTTCCATCTATCTAGTCTGAATCTTGCCTTCTGTAGTTAAAACACTTGCTCCTTGTCATGTCACAACAGGGCCTGCTTAAAAGATTGTCCCCTTTTATGTACACAATATGGTTTTTGCAGATCTTTCTCTAGACTGAGCAACCCCAAATCGCCTCCTGGTGCTCTAGGCTGACTTTTTTCTTGCTGCCACTGTCTAGGGTAAGGATTGTTGCTACAAGTGGCCGTTCTGATGTCTCTTGTCAGCTCTGACAAGACCCTGGAAGGACCTGTCTCCCTGGATGCACAGCACCTCCTCGTTCTGTTCTGCTCAGTCTATGTGGAAAGCTGCCTCTGTCCCCAGTTTTGACCCAGTGCCAGAGCCAGTAAAAGCATGGTCAGTGTTTCTGGTTTTTAACAACTCACAGATGAGCTGGTTCTCCACTGAAGCTTCTTCTGTGGCAATATAACTTCTTTTTCTGTCTTGTGGTTAGCACACTGTGGCCAGAGAGCTGACAGTGCTCTCAGAGGACAGCTGGTTTGAGGGCCCATGCCAGCTCTTCGTTTTCAGGGATGATACAGCTTCAGTTCAGTTATGGAGCATCACAAGCTGATTTTTTTTTTTTCCCAGGGTTCTTTTCAGTGCCCTATTAGCTGTTTGCTTTGCAAAGCACTGACTTAAATACTTGTTGAGTTGGGCTGACAGCAAAGACTTCTCACAAGCAAGGGGAAGACAAAAAGTTGATGCTTTAAAGAGGCAGTGTTGTACATGGGAAACTTTCCTGTAGTGTATATCTTCTAGAGCACATTATTACAGCTGTTGCTTTTTCAGAACATGTGAAAGGCTGCAAAAATAGATCTGTTCACTGCTGTGTGCTTTGCTTTGCATCTGCAGTAGGGAGATGCTGTGGTGGGTAGAATTAACAGCATCAATTGTTGAACATTGCACTTTTAGCATTGCACAGATTATTGCATTTAAGTAGGTAGAATAAATATTAATTAAAATGCCTCGTCTGAAAGACTTGTAGGACTGGAAAATCAATTGAATTCCTCTAAGAAGCTTTCTTGTTGAGAGGGTTTGGTTTTTTCATTCTTTCTATATCTTTATGTATTGCTGTGCTTGCTAAACTTCTGTTTCTTCTACACTGCTATATCTCAAAGCAATCTCCCCATAAAATACCATAGCAGTGGGGATGGAGAGCAGTGAATCTGAGTGAGGAAAACTTGAACATGCATTACATATAAAAGGAAATAGTGAGGTTTTAAGATGCCTTAATGGAGAAATGACTATTCAGCAAAAAAACATGTTGGGAGGGGGAAGGCACAGATTTTTCAGCTGCTGATGCATGGATAAATTTAACTTGCTCTATAAAGATCGTAATAAAAACTCACCTCGTCCTTGTGCCCTTTCTACATTATTGGCAAAAGGCATAAGAGTAACTGCATTTACTTGTCAGGATCTGGGAAGCTATGATGTCCATGACAATCTGCAAGGCTTAGGGATCTGTCTGTAGGGACTGCAAAGTATTCCTGGGACAAGCAGGGCAAGAAGGATGGTAATTCAAGGTTTCATTCTCTGTTCTGTATTTTTTTTTTTTATGACCTCCAAAAAAAACCCAAAAACTGCTTCTGTCATTGAACTGCTGTCCCTTGTTTGTCTTGGGGAGCTGTCACCACGAAGGATGGAGTCAAATGCCCACCAGTAATATCTGTGAGCAGGAATTGTAAGTGTCAGTGCAGTGAGAGAGGAGCCTGTCAGTTCCCTAACAAAGTGCTGAGGTGTGTATGCCTGAGAAACCTCCCTCTTGCATCCTTATGTCTGTGCTGCAACACCTGTTGGGCTCTGCCCTTCCACTGGGGACCTTTCCAATGAAGGCTTCTTCCTTGAGGACCTACCTCAGCACCCATCGGCTGTTCAGAGATGGGTGGACTTGCACTGCCCAAGGGCTTTAATGAAAATGCTGTGGCTGACACAGCTTCTGTGTTGTTATTAAATTCATTTGGGATATTTTACAATTACCTGGAAGCTGATTGCATTGCATGGTGAGTGTCACTATGATGAGATAATTAGAGCAAGCACCTCAAACTCATCAGCAGAATCCTTCCTGACAGGTGCTCCATCCGAGCTGTGTTAGATGTGCTCCTCAGGTTCAGGACATATGTGACCTGCCTCCAGATATGAGATTAGACTTCTTGCTCTGTCTAATGGTCAAAGAAAACCCTTTTATGGTCATTCTTCACATCTGAACTTGTGTGTAAATGAAAATTGAGTTTGGATGAGCATGTGCATATTCCTCCTCTTAGGGGTGTTTGCTTAGTACCTGACCTTTCTTTTTGCAAAGCACTGTAGACAATTTTTCCCAGGGAAACTGGACATGGATGTAGCTCTATGGTTATCATTTTGTCTGGCAGACTGGCATTAGAAAATACAGCCTGACCAAACAGCATCCAAATAAGGTTGTCCGTCTACCACCTGAAGACACCCTGTGTCTTGCGTATTTTTGTTTTGCTGCCCCCCCCCCCGCCCCCTTCTGCCCTTTTTCATTATGGTTGGTGGCTGTTTTTTTAACTACTTGAGTATTTTGTTAGTAAGCTGATATCCTGAATTAGAGATCAGGACAAGAATGTGCTTATCGTTGTCTCCCGGCCTCGGTGCTGTTGCAGACCTTATTGTTGCATTGTTGACAGCTTTAATTATTGTGTGCTTGAAGCTCAGCGTGCCTGAGAAAGGTGCCTTGGGCTTTTGGATTTGCATGCCACAAGTCAGCTACCAGTGACTGTGTGCTTCCCTTGAAATAGCGTGTCATCGCCTTACTGTCCTGCAGCATTCTGCCTAGGGGTGATATGGTACTGCTGAAAGGAGGCACAGCACATGGGCTCTGCTGTTGAATTTGCCTAGCGTGATCTCTGGCCTCAGCGTAATGTGACCTTTCACATCTGGGAGAAGCTTATCCTGCAAGGAAAGACATTTTTGCAGCACAGAGGATGTGAGTGCAGATTTTGAGAGCAACAGGTGATTGGAAAGAAAACTTGTGAAGCCAAATGAGAAGTCCTCATGATTCTGGAGGTTATTCTGATTATCAGGTGAGCTGTTGCATGCTTTATGTCAGTTGTGCAAAGTCTCTGGCATATGGGGCAGAATGAGTTTTCAAGTTTTCCTTTTGTAATTCCTGGTGCTTCTTCAGAGCATGTCTTCAATGACTCCTTTACAGATGTGGGAAGCTTGTGGCCTACTGAGCTAAGTTTTCATGGGGATGCTCTTTTGAAGTTGATTCTCTTGGGAGTTGAAATATTTTTAATAGAGAAAATTACACTACAGACTGTGAAAGGAAAACATGGTGATGTCTATTTCGCTCATAGGCTTGCTGAGATTGTTTGGGTAAAAAATAACCAAAACATAGATAAGGCATTCTCAGTCTCTCTCTCTCCAGGGGCACAGCGTCTTGGGTGGTCCAGCTTCTGACTCCTCTTTGCCAATTAATCTTCACTAACCACTTTCCTTCTAACCCCCCTGGCTGATCCTCCTAATTCACCTTGCGCATAAGGCAAACCTTGGGGTAAGGTACAGGGATGGGGAGAAGGTGGAAGGGTGGTTGGGAACCCCTCCTGGGGTCTCTGATTTCTGGGAGGGGTGTTGTGTTTCTGTATTCCATTTAACTTGCATATTTCTGTAGATATTCCTGTACATAGTGTATATCTCTGCTTGTACATTGTGCTAAGCTGTAAATAGAGCTTCA
>VWZE01017661.1:490493-505276 GCA_013396675.1 Eubucco bourcierii
AAGAACAAGCTTGGTGCAATTACAAGGCTTAGATGATCTTAAAATATTTTTTCATAGAATCACAGAAAAATTCTGGTTGGAAAAGCCCCTCAGAATCACCAAGTCCAACCAATATCTCTACTTTATAAAGGTCACCCTAAACCAATATCAACAAGCACCACATCCAAGAGACTTTTATACACATTCAGGGTTTGTGACTCAACCACCTGCCTGGCCAGCCCATTCCAGTGCCTGGGCACTCTTGCTGTGAAAAAACTTTTTCCTGATATCTAGTCTAAACCTACCCAGTAGCAGTTTGAAACCATAAAGAGCAAACACCTAGGACATTAATTTTCTTAAAAACACTGGTGCTTGGAGCTGATGTAGTTATCTTTCATTCCTGCAGCTAGTTCTGCTTATGTTCACTTCTGTGTCTTTGAATTGGCTGGAAAGAGCTTTGTATGAAGTTGGAGTGTCTCTGCAGATCAGCATTACTTAGAGATAAGATAGTATCTGTTAATCAGTTGACCAATAGCACATTGGATGGGCTGGGTTTTAGCTAAAGCCAGCATCTTTCTAAAAATACTCCTACTTGAACATAAGCATCAAAGGATTTCTGCTCACGATGGGATTATTTAACTACAGCACAGAGTTATCTTTCTCAGACTGGACTTGAACTTCAGAGGGAGCAAACCAGAGTCACAATGAAATTGGTATGATAGTTAAAAGCATTGCACATGATATGCTGAAGTCCCATGAACATGATGGGTCTCTGTGATCTGTTCCCCTGTCTCAAAACCTGGAAAGCAGAAGAAGAAACAGCTGCACCAGTGCAAGTGCCTTGCAGTTGTGCAGGTTAATTGAGTTGGTAGGAAACGCCTTACTGTGCAGAGTGCTCCTGTACAGGCACATTTTAAGCCAGATAGGTTACACTCTAGGTAGTTTGTGTTGAATGTGCAAGTCCTTCCTTCAGCCCTTCAGTAATTTTTTTTTTTTGCTTTTTTTCCACCCCTCTCCTCCTAAACCAGGGTGGGTGAAATGTAAAATTATTTCCTGCCTAGCGAAGTCTTAGTGCACACAGAGGGATCAGCTGTTGTGGTACAGAGCCCAGCCCAGGGTTCATTTCCAAGTTCTCTTTATGATTCACATCCTGTATTTTGGGAATATCTGTAATTGCCATTTTCCAGCACAGGAGTCTCCTTTCCGTAGCCTGGACAGCTTGGTCTGACTGGCTGTTGTCAAACTTGTGTCTTGAGGTTATGTTAGAATATGCTGTAGATGCCAAGCATTGGAAAACAGCATAGCTTTGAGATGACTTACTGTGGTGTAGGCCTTCTTATCTCTGTTGAAATGTAATCAATACATGTTCTTTGCCTTTTCCTCTAGCAGGCTTCCAGCTGATGGCTTTTGTTGCTTTGTATTGAGAGAATCCTCTGCACAATATTTCTGGGTCTTCCTGTCAGTGTGTGCTCTGATCAGCAATGCTCTTTAATATTGATACATTTTCCAGATCTCCCAGTAGTTCCTGGAGTTCATAACCAAACCTTGACAGTCTTATGCATGTCTCCTCATTGTGCTGAGGTTTTGCATTATTCCGAGGAAATGACTTAAAACTTTGTTTTAGTTGGGAAACTTGATTTTTGGCTGACAATTTATACCTGCTTATGCTTTTGTTATGGTGGCTGGGACAGTCTCACTTTGTGACAATCTGCTTTCTTAGTTCCTAGATATGCCTTTACTTGGCTGTACTTGAACATACCTCTGTCTGGCAGTCTGATCTCTTAGAAATGATTTCTGCTGTTTAGCCTTCTCCAATGGTTTCCATTACCTGCAAACTTAATCATAAATTAGTTTTAGTTAATATAAACCAGGTTGATCTTGCAAGATTCCCTGGACATATCATCTCCAAATGCTGAATCCCTATTGATGATTAAACTTTGAGACCTGTTAAAGTCTCACCAATTAAAGTTGAAGCAATTGAAGTTTGTTCTGTGGTTTGTGTTGGCATTAGTACTGGAACATAATAGTAACTGAATCAGTGACACCTGACTCTCTTATGCTTACCAGGCCTTTGGTGCAATATCAGATCTCAACCAAACTTATAAATAAAAAAATCATTAAAACCTGTTATTCTAGTAAAATCAATGTAATTTAAAAAAAAAAATCAAAGTTTAAATATTCCTTAATTTGTTTTCATCCTGACTAATGTAGTGTGTCCAGGACTGATTCTGAGAGCCCCTAAAACTTTGAACTGGAAACTGGTAAGCTTTTCAAGATCCTGTCTGATCAGCCCAGAGGATTATTCTGGAAAAGATTCTGAATTTATCTGATGTTAGTAGTTTCCACTTAATGTTACTGCTTGGAATGGAAACCTTTTCAACATTATTTGAATGCTTCCTACACTGAATGTAACCAAGTTTGGGTATAGTCCAAGCTCTAGAGACGTTAGGCAGACCTTCTTTAGATCTCTGGATAATTCAACCATGGGAATGAAATCCATCACTAGCAGTTCTTAATAAGCCATGGAGGAAGCAGAGGGAGATTTCTGTCAGCAGATAAGAGACCACTGAAGAGCTGCACAAGTTTTGAGAGAACATGGAGGTGGAGCAACTTGCTTGTTGACCTTTCTGTGACAGTGGAGGAGAAGAGATGTCTTGCTGATTGCTAAGCTGCAATGAAAACTAAGGCGATCACTGAGAGAACCTACCGACTGTTTGTTTTTTTTTATCAATGAAACAGGTTGAGGGGAAAAGAATCCAGAGAAATTCAGAGATTCATAACTGGGAGCTGGTGACCTGTAGGAATTTCTGATGGAGATATCAAGGCACTGGATGGACATATCAAAGAACTACTGGGAGAGGTGGGCTTTGGACACAAAGGATTACGAAGGACTTGAGACATACTTCAGACCTGTCACTGCTGAGGGGTTTCTCTGTGGGCTTTATTGAAATGTCTGCTGGGGGTGCAAGAACTGGGCATGTTTCTGTGTACCAGGTTTTGAACTGTGAGGGTGAGGTGCTGAAAGTGAGTTCGGTTCCCACTGAGATACTGCATTTTGTTTGAAACAGATGACCCTGAAGGAAAGAAAAAAAACTATGACTGTTCTTTGGAAGGTGCCAAAGAAATAAAGCACTCTGACTATATATATACATCTATAGCCATCTATACTGGCACACCCAGGGATGCCAGCCACAGGCTAAGGTAGAAGGCAAGGTCTGTGCATCTACTTTTAAAGGCAGAAAAAGTAATTAATCTCTGGCATACCAGGAATAGCATCATTACTGCAAGGATTCCTTAAGCTCTTGTGAAATCATCTGGACATTGAATTCTTTGAGTTGCCCTCCCTTCCCAATGAATATAAACTAGGAATTAAATAACTGATTTGCATCAAATCCTTCCTTATTTTTCCTTCCCTTCAGGAAGATTACATTTCTCACATCTTCATCCCCAGCCTTTTCAAAGCAATGTTCTGCCTTGAATCATGCTAGTTGTGGTTGTCTGGCACTTTTTCTGGTTTGTTTTATTTTCGTTGGGTTTTTTTGTTGTTGTTGTTTTGGGGTTTTTTTTGAGGAAAAATCTCCTCACTTAGACTTTTGTTAACTTCATGCAACTTTTTTTTTTTTTCTTCTGCTGATTATGTTTGGTCTGAAAATTTCCCCTTTGAACGCATAAGCTGGTATTTCATTAGTTTGGCATTTGCTTTGTCTGTGCATTAAAAGATTAGTGTGATTGCTCGCACTGAAGCAAAGGCTGACTTTCAGCTCAGCTGTCTCTCCACATTTCTCTGCCCAGACAAAGCTGTGTGTCAGCACAGCTCTGTGGGGAGGAGGGGAAGGGTGGTGGGGGGGTGCAGCTTTAGAGGAACTTTTTGTAAATTCTGAAAAATTTTTAGCTAAGACTTACAGTGCTGGGGAGGCTTTGGAAATGTCAGGATGAATCACTCAGGCTGCTGCCCTCGTAAGACTTTACCTTTTGTAGAGAAGGAGTTTAATGACCTTCCCCGTCAGTTCATGAGCAGCCCATGCTCTCCCTGCGTGCTGGTGGAGGATGAGCTGGAGATAAGGTCCCCCCCCAACCACCCCTTGTACAAGTAATGTCATCACAGCACCTCTCCTCTTCCCAAACAGTTTATGGGTACTGACTTTTATATACTCCAATCATGCTAATTCATCCCCAAAGGTTTCACTGATACCAACTAGGTCAAATTTATGCTCTGTAAATGAGCAATTCCCATTTCTCCTGTTTATTAACCAGGCTTCTCTCATCAGTGTTGAGACAATTAGAGAATTTTGTCTCATCCCTTGGTGGCTTGATTAATGTTGTTCTTGACATCTTGGTTTCTCTGGCCTAAATGAACTTCTTGTCTCTCCCTCCTCCCCATTTTCTCCTTTTCTTTCTTGCTTCTCACTATTTAAAGTAATTTTTCCTCTCTCAAGCAGCTTGATAGTCACCTAGAGGAGACCCCAAACCCAACCCCACACATGCATGACTTTGTGAAGGAGCAGTTACCAGCAGGTTGCCTGAACCTTCCTCATGTTTTCTCCTGTCTGAATTACTTTGCAGGACTGTCATATGGGATGATGTACTCCATGCTGGTTTCAGCATTTTAAGCTGCTCTGTTGAGAATTCCAACCATATTTTGGTGTGCACTTGTCCTAGAATAGTTTGTGTTGGAAGGAACCTTTTAAAGATCATCTAATCCAACAGTCTTGCAATGAACAGGGAGATCTTCAACTTGGCCATCAGGCTTTTCTGTTGCTCTTTACAACTTTCTCAGAATTTTGTTTCTTTAAAAAAAAATTTAAAAATCTACTGTTTGTAACTTAGTAGTGGAGATATTTTAATTCCTGAGCTGACTTCTGACCCAAGTGCTTTTAAAAGCACCCTCTGGAGAAATCCTCTGTCTCTTTAAACACATGCAGGTAGTCAGAGCAGCCCTCATCTTAATGCACCACTGAATTATGACCAGAAACCAGGGCAAGCAAAGAAATAGGAGGTCTGGCTTCAGCCAGCAAATCCAGAAACCATTTGGAAGCTGTCTTGCTTTGAATGCTGTGCAGGTCTGAGTGCAGAGATAAGTAATATGCTGACTGATGCTTGAAGGACATTTTCAGCACACCACACACACACCACCCACTGTGAATCTGGTTCATTGACCAGCAGGCAAATGCAGATACCTTGGTCCTGCAGCTGGTTTCCATTTCAGGATGACATCCTGAAGTATGGTCAAGGAGGCATTAGTGAATCCAAGGTGAAAGAGCCCAAAATAGCTGCTTTTAGTGGATGGATTTGTTAGGACATTGCCTGGAAGAGAAGAAAAACGTGGACAGATGAGGAGGTGCTGTGCCCATAGCCTTCAGAAGAGAGAGAAGAGCTCAGGATCCATATAGGACAGCTTGGTTTTGCTCTTTCTCTCGTGGCAGGAAGGATCATTTTTGCTCCTACCTGACATATTCTTCCACCCACTTTCCTCTCTGGACCCATATTGCCTAGATTCATCTGTACTGGAAGATGTATAAAGTTTGATTATCTTTGGTAAAAGAATGTCTAAGATGGGACATGGTGATAGTTATGTAGGTCCTAGGGACTGAAAACCTTACAGACATCCCTCTTCCTCCCTAAGGATGCAAGATCTTCATTTGTGTCTTCAGTTTTTAATTTCAGTGGTAAGAACTGTTCTTTGCACCATAGAAAACTCTGGTAAGGCTGCTCTGGTTCCTCCCAGGATCTTGGAGTCAGGAGGAGTCTGTAAATCCTGCTCTGTGCCCAGGTGTCTGCTCAAGGAGGTCACACTTCTGTATATTTCTTTCAAAGTAGTCACATGTAGTAAGAGATAAAGCCTTTGAAGACCTCTCAAAGAATGGATTGGCTTCTTTGCTGTAGCTGTCAGAAACAGTTATTGATTCCAGTCCATGCCATTTTTCAATAGATCATGATTATTTCTCAGCCCAGCTCTCCAGCCTGTCCAGGTCCCACTGGATGGCATCCCATCCTTCAGATTTATCAGCTGCACTGCTCAGCTTGGTATGGTCTGCAGATTTGCTGAGGGTGCACTCAGTCTCACTGTCTGTATCATTCATGTAGATATTGAACAGTACTGCTCCCAGTACAGACCCTTGAGGGACACTGCCTGTCACCCACCTCCATCTGGACATGGAGCTGTTGACTGCTACTCTTTGCATGCAAGTCCTGGAAGAGTTATCAGCCTGTGAAGGCTAATGAAGGAAAGAGCAGTATGTCTCCTCTCTCTCACTGCTGGGAGAAATTTCCCTCCTCTCCCCACTCCAAGTCTGGCAAGTATTTACTGAGCTGTGTTTTAGGTCTGAGATAGCTGCTTTTCTTGCCTCATGCTCTGTTGTGCACGTGCATTTCACAGAATCACAGAATGTCAAGGGCCGGAAGTGACCTCAAAAACTCATCTAGTCCAGCACCCCCCTGCCAGAGCAGGATCACCTAGACCAGATCACACAGGAATGCATCTGGGGGGGCCGTGTGGTTTGTCATGCAGTATGGGAAAGGCAGAGATGTCAATTAGGGTATCCATCTTGTTCGAGCAGTGTAGGGAAATGGGAAAAACAGAGGTCCTTTGGGCCTGGTGTCAGCAAGGTAGCTGTTGAGTATCACCTTGTTTGTTGGCCACCTTGATGTTTAGAATTGTAGAACAGTTTGGGTTGAAAAGGATCTATAAAAGTAATTTAGTCCAAGACCATTGCAGTGCACAGGGGCATCTTCGAGTAGAGCATGTTGCTCAGAGCCCTGTCCAACCTCACCTTGAAAGTCTCCAGGCATGAGGCTTCTGTCACCTCCCTGAGCAACTTCTGCCAGTGCTTCACCACTCTCATTATAAAAAATGTCTTTCTTCTACCTAGCCTAGATCTCCCCTCTTTTCATTTAAACCCGTAACTATATGTCCTTTAGCTGTAGAGGAGGATGGTAGAAGCCTTGCAACAGGAGCAGTATCAGGCTGCAAGACCGAAAAGGCTGTGGAGCTCTTTCTGTCTGGCAACTGAAAACCAGTCCCATCCACAGAGCACTTCATGGATAAGTCTGGAAAACTTCAGTATAAATGTGCTGTTTGCCTCAGCCACACTTGACTAAATCCTTCCCTTCCTACTGATCCTCCTTTTTCTCCATGCCTACAAGTCCATGCAGATACCAGACTCACCATATCTGTGTGAAACTGTCAGCTGTAATTAGCCGTGAAAAGCCATCCATCAGAGCCCAAGTTCCATTAGCTCCTGATTTACAAAACTTTTATGTGCCCTGAACTTGCCCCTACTGCAATTCTGCTCCCAGGAGAGATGGAGAGTGGGGCTCTGAAGCTGGCTGTTGTGCTGTTATCCGAAAGCAAGAGGCTAAAAATAGCACTATGGATTTGTAGTAAGTCCTGTGTTGCTTAAGTATCTTTTGCAGCTTCTTTTTGTTTTTGGTTTTGTTTTTTTTTTTTTCTTCTGAGACTTTCAGAGATGTTCTAGCAGTGACCCTCAGGGGCAGGAGTTTGGGGATCCCACTGCACAGCCGTTTTCAGGTCTAGTGCTTCAGTATGTGCAGTCTCTTCTAACAAAAGAGGCACAGGAGATGGGATACCCTTGATGTCTTGGGCTCCATCTCCTCGTGATTAAAGAACCAGGACCTTGGATCTGAACTCTCAAGCCCTTTTCCCAGGTTGCAGGGCTGTTGTACAGTGTTTTGACAGCTGAAACAGCCTGAAAATAAACGACCTCAAAGCAATGTTTTCTCTTGTGTCCTCTCACCATTTGGTGAATAAGATGTATCATTTAGCAACCAGCCAGATCTGTTTGCTCAGGGCCGTTGTTTAATCAGGGAGTGCGGGTGGAGCTCTTTTCACAGGGTCTCTTCCCAAGTTTTCATACCATTGACAGCTGAATATTATTTTCCCAGATCAGCAGAGAGGACAAACACCCAGTAAATGTGGCTCAGATTTGACTGGTGTAATGATTTGGATCACAATACTTTTTTCATTCTTTCATGTTTCCAGTGCTGTGTTTCTAGAGGTTGGGGTCTTTATGTTTCCAGAGGTTTCTCAAAGCTAGCAAAACATGATTTTCCTGCTCCTAGGCTGTAATTCTGCCACCTCTCTTTTTGTTATGTAGTAGTGGTTGAGCAGTATGTCCTATTTGAATGGCTGAAAATTTAAACTCCTTTAGCCTTTATGTGGAACTTTAGAGGTATCTTGTGGAAATCACTGCAAGAGAGAGTAGCAACTTTCAGTTACCCAGGTTACATCCATTCACATGTGGGTTGGTGCTCAGCTGGTAATAGAAGATGACAGGTACTGAAATGCAAAACCTTGCAGACCATGGATGTACAGTAAGTGTCTGGGGAGTTAGAATAATACTAGGAAAAAGTATAGAGACTGTTATTGTTGTAGTTCTTCCACATCTACCTGTATTTTCATGTTTACCCACATGATACAAGATAAAGGCAAGAGGTTTGTGACTGCTTTATCGTGACTGAGGTCAGTGAGTGCTTGGGCATTTCTGAGGAAGTCATCCCCTGGTGGCATACAGGTGGGAGAAAAGAAAGTAAGAGGTAGCAGCAGAAATATGGTACTGGCTGGTTGCTCTGCACTCTTCCCTGAAGCAAGGCCAGAGGATGGGAATTTCTTGCTAATCTATTTTTCATTTTGGCTGGGCAAGGCTCTACAAAAAGTGTAGAGCGAAATGTGCTGAGGTAAATGTAGCACAGGCAGTGTAGCACAGGCGGTTTAGCTGTAGCCTGCATGGCCACATGCCATCCAGAAGAGGAAACAGGGTCAAGATAGCCTGAAACATCATGTCTACACGTTTTTGGAGTTCCCATCACTGGAGGTGTTCCAAAAATATGTAGACGTGGCACATGGCTTAATGGGCATGGCTGTATTGGCTTGATTGTTGGGCTTCATCTTGAAGATCTTTTCCAACCTTAATGATTCTGTGATTTTATAAAAACCCAGGAGAGTAGTAACTCTGTGGGAGCAAGAAAGCCTACAACAGAGGTGCTGGAACAGCATACCTTGGGCCAGGGTTTTATGTATTCATGAGTCTCTGGCCACTGCTTCAGACCCCAGCAGATGCTTTTGCTTTTTGTTAATAAAGAAACATGTGAGAGGGATGGAGACCTTCTGTGTCTTCTAAAGGGTAGAGGTGAGGATGCTTATGGCTGAGGGAGTCAGCCACTGCAGAGTCATTTCAAACTTCAGGGTCCCAATAGCAATTCCTCTCACTTCAACTGTGGTGGCGATTAACATGGGGCAGGAGATGGTTATCAATGCTCTCTTATATGTCTTTGTGTCCTCATTGCTTTTCCATAGCAGCAGAAGTCTTTCTGGTTCGTCAACCCCCTGGAAACCCAGCAATGTTCATAAGTGCTCCCCAAGGTGATAATCTTGCAGGGTGTATGTCTGTCTTCTGTTCTGACAACAGCCTTACATGGGTGTATGAAAGGAAGAGGTTGGGGATGGTAGTGGGTGTGTGGAACGCTGAACACAAAGAGCAGCAATCAGCCAGGTGTATGCAGAACTTTATTTAAAATAAAATTCTGTTGTGCCAGATGCAGTCCTGGAATATTCTAATTAAGACTTCTGAGTTATCTCAGTAGGATCACAATCAAAATACTCAAGATAGCCAGGAAAGGAAGCATATCTTCCCTTCCTCCTTCAGCATGTCTGACTTCCTTTTACATTGTAGAATTTCAAAGGTGTTCTATTCCTGAAATAGAAGATTCTGGTTCCCAAAGGGAAAATGCTTATATCTTGGTGTTCTCCCAGGCTGTCCTGGCTAATTACAGAGAATAGATTCCACAGCAGTTCTCTCTAGTCCAGAAGCTCCATATGTAATCATGCAGAGGACTTTTTATCTGCACTGTGCACTTAATTCTGAGTGTCACTCTCAAAGGAAATAAAAATAACTGCAGCTGTATTTGATGGGAAGCAGCAGGAGCTTTGGTTTTAGCAGGGAAGTGCCTGGGTTGCGGTCGAACTCTGGCTATTGTGCACAACAGCATAGCAATGATAATTCTGCTACACTGCCAGGCTGCTTCTGGGAGAGCACAGGATTTTGACATCACAGGGATATCCTTTGCTCCTGCAACTATCCAGTAGCCAAGGCAGACAACAGAACTTCCTTGCAGAAGCTAGGTGCAAACCTGGCCTCTGAAGGCAGCCTAGATAGTGGCCCCAGGGAGGATGGAGCGAGCAGACTCTTGCCTTCCTTACCAGCAATTTATATCCTGCTAGTCTTTCAGAAAAGTTCTAAAATAGTTTATATTGGAAAAGACTTTCAAGATGAAGTCCAGCTATTAACCCAGCACAACCAAGTCCACCATTAAACCATGTCACTCAACACTATAGCTGCAGGTCTTTTAAATCCCTCCAGGAATGGTGACTCCAGCACTTCTCTGGGCAGCCTGTTCCAGTATCTGACAACCGTTTTGGTGAAGAAATTTTTTCCTAATGACCAATCTAAACTTCCCTTGGCAAAACTTGAAGCTATTTGCTTTTGTCCTATCACTTGCTGCTTGGGAGAAGAGACTGATCCCCATCTCATTACAACCTCCGTTCAGGTAGTTGTAGGGAGTGATAGGGTCTCCTCTAAGCCTCCTTTGCCTTTGAGATGCTGGAGCTGTGCTCACATTTTGCTGCTCCAGAACTATTGCTTGTGGTGTGAGTTATCCTCAGCCTGGATCACCCGGCCTTGGGTGACAGCCTCTGAGGTCTGTAAAAGGCTAACTCATGGAGAAAATGCCAGCAGATGGTGCTCAAGAACATGCACTAAATAGAAGGTTGTGGAGAAGCAGAAAGCCTGCATGTTCTGTACTTCCAACAGCGTTTCTTTTCATGGGAAACTTTTCCTTCCTAAGACTGTTTCCACGGGATTGTGCAGAGAGCAGTAGACTACATTCCTAAAATCTGTCCTTGCTGAACTGCCTACAGGCCAGATTACACTGGCCTGGAAATAATGGGATAGTTGTTGTGCTCCATTTATTTGAGGGGTGGTCCTCCGTGCATCCTTCCAGGTGCAGGAACTCTTTTGCAAAGCCACAAGCATTACACTACCTGGCTCCTGGCAACTCCTCCTGAGTTTGAGGAACTTTTGCCAGGTTGGAAAATCCATTGAAGCTCACTTGTTTTGGGTGTTGTTTGTTTGTTTGTTTGTTGTTTTGGGTAGGGGTTTTTCTGCTGTTGTTTTTGAGAAGTGAAAACCAAGCCATCCCTACAGAAGTGTGACATTGCAAACAGAGCAGTTTGCAGGATTGCTTACCTATCAGCAACCAGAATCTGCCCCAGCACTGGGCTGTCTCCTGTTCTTACAAGTCTTTGAAGTCAGATCTTTGTTCTGCTTCAGACTTCTGCTCAGTCACACAAAAGATAGAAACTTGTAACAGAGAAGTGAAACAGCTACGGAAACAGCAGAGCTTTTCTTCAGAGTGGTATGTAGGGTAACTCAGTTACATACATTGCTTGAGAATGTCAGGATATGTGTGTGTAATCCGTAATTTCCATGCAGTAACTTTTGGCTTAGGACCATTTATTTCATAATATCATCTCTACAAGGAATGATTTCACAGCAGATATTATTCTGGATTTTACTGTGGGGCACTTTTTTTTCCCCCCAAAAAGAAGCTTTTTGCCCATGACAGACACTCAGCAGAGTGCGATCTGCCACTGGGTTGCCCTGTGCTCAATCAAGGAGCAATGGCAACAAGATTTCAGCAGAGCCATTTAAAGGTTGGCAATCTGTAACTGACCAGAGCTAGTCTGCAGTGTACTCTGAAGACAAGTGAAGCAGCTCCAGCTGCTCCCTAGCAGAGTTTCAAAATGATGCTGATGTAAAATGATCCATGTAACCACATTCATTTCTGGGACAAATTTAACATGCCTTTCTTTTTCACATCCATGTTAATGTTTATTCCTGTGGGAAAGGGGCAGCAGGGATTTGGGCTTAGTCCCATTCTGAGCAACTTGGACAGAAGAAGGTGCCCATGTTTGTGTGAATGAATGGGTCCATACTAGCCCTTATCTGTTGTCCCTGGAGCCTGCAAACTGCTGATGGCTCTTTCAGATTTAAGCTACAATGGATAACCAGGAAGCCTGCCTTCCTGTATGACCTTCCTCTGTGCTGGGTTATGGAGGAGAAGGCTTCTATTTCAATCTGATCACCTGTGTGTTGGGTGTTGTCAAGTTCTACTGCTGCTTTGCTGAGATGAGTGAATGTTTTGTTGATGATTTTCTGTTCAGCGTCATCTTTGGCACTTTACAGTGAAGCTGTGTTTCCAGATTGGACTTGCTGTCACACATTTCTAGTCTGTCTAGATTTCAGAAAAAGTTACCAAAGGTGTTTGCAAGAAGCTAAGCATTTCAAACCAGCTCTCCATCTCCAAATGTAAAGCACACCTGTGCTTATTCCCAGGCTTTCCTCCTACCCTGATGGGCAATATGACATTTATCTCAGGATGTATGGCACCCCATTTTTTTCAGCCTTCCCCCTTTTTTGGTAGGACAGCTTTTCCAGCTGCACAAATGAGTTCCATCTGTTTCCAAAGTGGTCCACAACTCTTGGAAGGACTATAAAGTTACGGTCATTCCCCTTTTTGGGATGTTAGTTCTGTCTCTATGGGGAGATGAGTGGAGGCAGTGCCTGTGTATCAGCATTTTTCGAAAGGCTAAAATGACATCAATCCTTTGCAGGACAGTTGCTTGATATGCATTAACTACACACAGCAAGGGGAGTTCACATTACACCATGCTCTCCCATATCACTACTATTTTCTGGGTTTTGGTGTCTGCACTTCACAGCTGGCTTTGTGGGGCCAGCCTAATGCCTCAGCTCGTATCTTTTTTCCTCTCTGTGGCCGATTTCTCTAGATCAACTTACCTCTCCCTGCATTACAGGGTCTCTTCTCCCTAGTAAGAAGTGATAGGATGAGAGGAAATGGCCTCAAGTTGCATCAGGGGAGGTTTTGGTTGGATATTAGAAAAAAATTCCTTACTGAAAGGGTTATCAAACACTGGAGCAGGCTACCAAGGGAGGTGTTTAAAAGACCCTGGAGGTGTTTAAAAGACCCTGGAGGTGTTGACAAGACACAGAGATGTGGTGCTGGGGGCAAAGCTTGGCGGCAAACTTTGTGGAGTTAGATAACAGTGGTGTTGAAGGTCTTTTTCAGCTAAAATGATTCTATGAGCATCATGATTCTTTCACTGCCTGGAGCGGATTTGCCCTTAGAGAGGACCTTCTTCATTGGCCACAAACCCTCCCTTTGGGAGCCCATTGAGGAGGGATTTTATTCTCTCCTTGGTGCCAGTGAGGACAGAAGGGAATTCTAAGTGAATTTCAGAGGCTAAAGTGAATCCCAAGATGAAATCTTCCCTCCTTGGAAAGTGTTTTGCCTAAGAAGGGCTGAATGCATCAGATTAGCTTGAATGTACATTTTTCCACAAATCAGCACCTGCTCGGTGAAGTCCCAGAATGAACCTCTACGTGTGTTTTATTTTTGGATGAAGAATAAGTGAGCCATTCAATTCAAACTGATTTCCAAGGATAAACTGAAGTGGGAGAATCATAGTGACTCAGCTCATGAACTCTGTAGTTGAATTGAGCACTAACTTCTAGTAATGATTTAGCACAACCATTAACAATATGGTAAGTCAGATGTGGAAGAAAATTTGGCTGGTTGAGTTCATCTCAAGGCATGAAGTGCCACTTGTGCAGTTTGTCTTTTTATTGGTGACATTACATAACTGCAGTGGATGGTGGATTGGCAGATTTAGTGCATGAAGACTAAGCTAGTGTAAACCTTTGGGGGAGGAGGAGTGAGTGAGGGTTGTTTTCTTTTTTTGGGTGGGGTTGTTTTTTTTTTTTTTTTGTGGGTGTCCTGGTGTTTTTTAGAGTTTGGGGTTTGGTTTTGTTTGTTTGCTGGTTTTTGGGGTTTTTTGGGGGGGGTTGTTTGTTGGGTTTTTTTTGTTTGTTTTTTGTCTTCTTTAGAAGAACCCCATTCAACATACAGCAGATCTGGTTCCACTTTTTCCTTCTCAATCACATGTCATTGCTGGAATTGGATGTTCACAGAACAACTGAGATTGGAAGGGACCTCTTGAGGTTGATTTGGTCCAACTGCTTTCTCAAACCAGGTCATGCATAGCCCAGGAGCTTGTCCAGATGGCTTTTGAGTATCTTCAAGAAGGGAGACTGCAATACCTCCCTAGGCAATCTGTTCCAGGATTCACTCAGCCTTACAGTAGATAAATGTTTCCCAGTGTTCAGAAGGAACCTCCTGCATCTCAGATTATGCCCATTGTCCTATTGTCTAAAGCAGCCCTTTGTCATAAAGGCACATTGCTCAAATTAAGGCATTTGACTCTGTCCCACATGACATCCTGGTCACCAAACTGGAAAAGCATGGACTTGATGGATGGACCACTCGCTGGATAAGGAATTGGCTGGATGGTCAAACCCAGAGAGTGGTGATCAACGGCACAATGTCCACCTGGAGACCAGTGCCAAGTGGTGTCCCTCAGGGGTCAGTGCTGGGACCAGTGCTGTTTAACATCTTTGTCAGTGACATGGACAGAGGAATGGAGTGCACCCTCAGCAAGTTTGCAGATGACACCAAGCTGTGTGGCACAGTCGACTTGCTAGAGGGCAGGGATGCCATCCAGAGGGACCTGGACAGGCTGGAGAGGTGGGCCCAGGCCAACCTGATGAAATTCAATAAGGCCAAGTGTAAGGTCCTGCACCTGGGTAGGCACAATCCCAAGCACAAATACAGGCTGGGTGGTGAATGGCTGGAGAGCAGCCCTGAGGAAA
>VWZE01017662.1:0-10969 GCA_013396675.1 Eubucco bourcierii
TCCCTTCCAACCTTACCATTCTATGATTCTAATTCCTCTTCTTCTAGGAGAGCTTGGGAATTAGCAAGAGTGTCGGAAACCAGCAGATATCAAAGGTTCACTGACATGTGAAACGTTAAGACAGATACTACGAATTCTGCAGGGTTGGCCACGACCTGAAGAAACCATTAATTAACAAATATGTGCAAGGCAGAAGCCTTCAAATTCCAGAAAACAGAAAACCTGCTTCATACTAGACAGCAAGTTAACCTGCTGCAGTACAGCACTGTGGCTCCCAAATCTGTTTCAAGCTCTTGCCATATTCCTGCTGGTTCCACTACAGCAACTTCACTGCTAGTCAGTTGATCCCTAGTATCTCGTAACACCTGCAATACAAGAACCTCTGTGCAAGTAAGAATTTCCCGTAGGAACTGAAATACAGCTACTCACATCACTACCATCATTAAAAAAAAAGCTGGTTCTTCAGCATACTAGCATGTGCAGGTCTGTTACATGCGTGGACTGTGACTGTCTCATCTTAGTCCCATTATCACAGAGGCCACTGCACAAGCATGCCCATCTCAATGTAAGATCTTTAATCAAAGTGTCAGTTGCTCCAACAGCTTATCCTTATATCTTTTTTTCCCTTGAGTTTCTACTTTCCAAAACACAGTTCTCAACTAAGTATAAGCTTTACTGTTACCATTGAAGTAAAATTGTCACCAGTAAAAATAACTCCTGCTTTCAATGAGCTCAGATCCAGATTTTGTTCTATGAGATTCCCATGACAAAATGCAGATATGTACATCCAGGTTAACCATCTAACTTCCTTTCATCATCAGTGCATAAAAAAAGACACTTTCAGACTCAACTTCTAGAGAAGACACCTAAAATAGGCTTGCTGCTTTATACCAGAATATGTTTTTTCCCCTCCTCAGGCTGAAACAAAGATTTAAGTGACAAGTTCTATATTGCACATATCTAAAATAAGCAGAAAGAAACCCACACAGAATTTTATTCTTGGTTTTCAGATGAAAACACAACTTGTATAAATGGAATCAAGCATATCACATAACACACACTGCTCTGTAGAAAGACCAGAACACAGTTATTCATCACTGCTTCACTAAAATGGCTCCAAACCCTTAGATACAAGACAAGACGGAAAGGCACAAACATTAACTATCCATATGAATAATGTGTTGAAATAAAATCTGTAATTAATTTTATTAGGTTCCTTGATGATCCTGCAAAATTAGTGGATTTCTGAATTGTCATAACTGACAATTGATTTCCCATTTGAATAACTTCATTTCAGCTATTGTTTATTTTTTGTATTATTATTATAATTTAGTAACTCTTCACAGATTAAAACTGAACAGAACAACAGTAGTTTTGGTTTTCTGCAGCTTCAACATCCTTACTGTAATCTTTGCTACAGCAGGATATACTCAGTGATTTATTTGACATCACCTCTTCACTGCTGTGTACCTTTGTTCAGCTACCTAACCAGGAGTTACAGCCTTACCATGGATAACCTGGTTTACCATGTTTCTACCTGGCTTCAAAAAACTTTTAATTTTCCTTCCTTTTCACCAACACTGGTTGTTTCTAATAATGGATATTGATGACCCTGACCTTAATTTCCTGACTTTCCTTTCTTACTGCTCCTCATTAATTATTTTACATGAAACTATGCATTGTCTCTCCTACCACACCTTGAACGGAACTGCAGAAGATCAGATGGAAACATCTCAGTAAGATACAAATAGCTGAGATACAATACAGAGAAATCTAGAACGGTAATTCTAAAACTGAAAATTGTAATACATGCAACTATCAGAAAATGGTCACATTAAAAAAAAAAATACCTAGAGTCCTTTTAGACTTCAAGCATATAAAACCAAAATTCATTCATTTTCAAAGGAAAAAATGCCAAACAGTGAATGCCTATGACAAGTAGACACCTTTCCAAATTCTACTGAAATCACAACTTTTGCACAACTCTATTCATTAGAATGTATTTCAATAACTTATTGAAAGGTATTGCAGTAGCTCCATAACACCATCCAATTTAAGGCTGGAACATGTATTTTTATAAAAACAAAACATATTTAAACAGACTACCAGAACAGTGCAACAGGATCCTCACACTTAACATGTGGGGAAAAGAACATGCCTCTTTTGCATGCAGTGCTGTGCTCGAGCAAATTTATCCCATCTACAATCACTGTTTCCATCTTTCTTCTTAGTGTTAAATATGTAATTGTGCTTTATGTATCTACAGAAAAATTTCATTTTCCAACTTAGCGGTGTGCTTCTCATTTTCTAGACTAAATAACTTGGTTACCCTTCAGTTCAATGAAGACTGTAAATCTGAAATAATTTCTATTAAGCAGTGAATATTTTGGAGAGGAAACTTTTTTTTTTTTTTTTGTTATGAATATCTTTATGTCATATAACCTACATAATTAATTTCTAAGACCTTTCTTGCTCCAATCCTCACCTTTACTGCTGGTACTCAGCATGAACAAAAGCTCCTTCTCAAAGAAGAACAGGTTTCTGTTTAAGTTATCTTCCAATCTAACATTTTATTGATTCAAAACACAGAAATCTTCCACAATAATTTCAAGAAATAATTACTAATATTAGTATCTTAACATAACAAAGATATTTACTCCTACCACAGATTTTGTAATCATATTTCAGTATATTAAAGACTACTTATTATTACATTTCATTATACTAAAGACTGTTTCAGTATGTTACAGGCTCTGAAGCCTTTTCTGTGCTGTCATACTTCTATAGCTGACACTTTCGGAAGGATTCAATAACCTTTCACAAGATGTTCTTTTAAAATACACTCCATAATGAAGATTCAATTAATTATTAATAAAGAAAAAAATCGCAATTGCCAAAAGCAATTTTGACTATAAACAGTAAACTGTTCTTGCAAGTCAGGGTTGAAGCACACAAACAATGTCACAGTGACAATTAAGCAACAACCTCTGAAGCTTTCAAATTAAGGCATACTAGAATTTAAATTAAAAGGAAACTTAAAATGCTTCAGCTAGCCTTCCAATGACTTAAACACTATGCTTATTAAACAAATGCAAATTAGCAATTCTAAAGATTGTACAGATTCCAGTTTATACCAAAGAATCACAGAATCAGAATTGTCAAGTCTAACCAATACCAACTCCACAAGGTCTGGTGCTAAACCATGTCACTCAGCACCACATCTCTGGATCTCTTTTACAACATCAGGTACGAAGATTCAGTGGAGAGGTTTCTTGTAATATCAAACCTAAACCTCCCATGGTAAACCTGAGGCTATTTCCTCTCACCATGCCGCTTTTTACTATAGAGACCAACACACACCTTGCTACAGTTTCCTTTCAAAGCTGGTGTATCAGCAATGGGGCTGTAAAATTATATTTACTTTTTTTCAGCAGGTTGAATGAGTCATCTTACTGATTACAGAATCATGTTTTGTTTCCAGTTTGTGTCATGTGAACCTCAGCTGCTCCTCATGATGCTCTGAGGGACCAAGGTGCTGATTTAGTCCAGTCCTGTAATCTTACAGACTACATAAACAGAACATAAAGAACAGACTTATTCTAAGTGTTTGTAAAAGTAATTTTTATCCAACCAGCCATCTGCTTTCACAAATTTTTCAAGAACCAAATCCTCTTTAAAATACAGCTGAAACCTGTGAGTAAAGTAAAAAATCAGTAGAAATAACTACACAGCAGACTAAATGACAGCATGATTGTTTTAAGTGCCATTTCCTTCAGAAACTAGGCCAAAAATAAATACTCATTTCAGACCCTGTACCAGAGTCTTTGTGAAAAAAAAACCAAAACCAAAAAATCAGTCTTCTGCGGTAGCTGGAGAATATACCATGTCCATTCAACAGTTTGGAATACATAGAATACATTGCTCTCAATTATAGTTCAAGATTTCCTTTCATATTTACAGTAACAACCTAACAAGGGAGGGAATTTTTACTGTTTATATCTTAATTAGTCAATAATCTGGAGGTCTAATGCAGACTCAAACAAGCAAATAATTTTCCACCATCAGTTTAAAAGAAATTGATCCTTATTTTAAGTTAGTTCCACAATAGAAAGTATACACTAAGTATGAAATTCTTACACACAACTTACTTATTCAGCAAGTATCACTTTTGAAATATTATTATCTTCAACTTTTTAAATTTTTTTAAATTAATCTTTGCTTCTAAGAAAACTAAATCCTGATGGATAATCTTTAACCTTTAAAAAAATATACAAACCAATGAAGTGTCCTTACTGTTAATGAACTAATGTGTAAAGAGATATTATCCTTCTATGAGGAAAACAAACGCAGAAAAGGTGCTGGAGCCTTCCTATTTCTTCCCAATTTTAATCACCAATATAGCTGTATACCTCAATTAAGAACAATTGTAAGAAGAACAATTAAAAGCCACTGATAACTTAAGACCTGATTTTTTTTTTTTTTATTAGGGATTTAACAGTTTAGTATTTTTTAAAACCCTGTTCACAACTTATTGTATAAACACAGAAGCCAAAAATATGTACTTACTTCAACATGTGAAAAAAAGGTTCGTTCAACATTATCATTGTCTTTGTCCTTGAGATCTGGTGGAATGTTTCTATTTCTGACTTGGAAGTGTGTTTTACTAAGGTAACCATCACCAAACTCCTGCATTCAAAAAAACAAGAAAGAAAAAAAATTCTGTAACCAGATCACTAAATACCATCACCGTTCTAGAAAATAAACAGAGCATGCTATTTAGGCATAAGCTCCAAATCTTTTTATAGGCACTGATGACTGCATTGCTCTTCAGCATCTTCTCACAGGTAGTTCTTGGTGTTAAAGGAAGTCAGAAACCTAAACAGTAAAAAAAAACTAAGATAGCTATTAATTGAATAAGACAACTGCTACCTAGGGATCAGGATGAATGCCAAAGAAATGGAAGACAGTGAATCAAGGTCATGAAGAAATGAGCAACTATTAACAATTTTTACCTATTTCAAGCAACACACTCATGCCAGTATAAACTTGCCAGTTCTTGGTAGACTGGTTTATTTTTGCTCTGTTGCACTTCTAACTTTCTTGAAGTCCTGAATAAAAAAACAACCCAACACTCAGAATGTATGTGTGGAGAGTCACAACTTGTTCCTTTCTCTTGATCACCTCCAAGGGTCAAATGGAAAAGACAAAAGACAAAGCTGTACCTTCTCCCAGTTTGCTTTTCATTATCTTGCTTTCCAGGCCACATATTTTGCTGTTGTAAAAAGCCCCCATGCAATTTGAGTGGCAGAAGGTTTCAGTTTTCCTCCCTTGCTGACCTGACTATTTTTTTTTTTAAATTATTATTAAAACTAAGCAAAGAGAAAAAGTTTACTAACAGATCACGGGAAATACATACACTCTGAAAGGGAAATGAAAGACCATACAAGGCACAAAGTACAGTAGTTGTATGTTAACTTATTTCTTAAAGGAAACAAATAAATTCGGGATTTATTAGCTGTTTTATTATGACTTATTTTAGATAAAAACAGAAAGCATATGCACAACATCTGATGAAAAAGGATCTTATTCAAAACAGTCTCTAGAAAATTCATTAACGTAGCATTAAATTGCTTGACAAGGCTGCAAATTTAACTATAATTTAACTCTTCAGTTAATCTGTCACTGTTGACAGTTCATTTCATGTATTCTGATCTTTAAATAAACATGAGTTTTATTCTGAGACACTAGTCCCTCCTTTTCAAGGGCACTCTAGAACACATGCACCTCCAAAACTTGCTATGGGTTATTTGTTTACCTCGTTCTTATCAAATTTCACACTTAAACTATAATGCTTTCTAAATATGTCTTGGTCCACCAATTTTTAAGCATGAATTTTACTATGAGCAGTTACCTTGACTGTAGCTTCTCCTACTGCATACCTTATTCTTACTGAATATCATCAAGAGCACAAATCCACCAAACTTTTTTTTTTGGATGTCCTAACTGCAGAGCCACCTGCATCCTGCACAAAGAAGAATCATGCAAAGGACCACGGTGACAAAAATTAAGCCTAACTCAGTGATACAAAACCCACCTCTCTCATTCAACACTCAAGTCTCTCTCTATGGAGCTTTCTGCAAGTGTCAGCAGGAGTAAAGCTACCTGCACTGGTATTTATCCCCCTAGGAGCATTAAAGAAAGTACTACAGCCACCCAAGTAGGTAAAATGTCCAAAGGCACAATGAGCTTTGCCTGAGAAGGGCTGCATATACTGTTCACCTCCCTGAACCAGTTCTTCCTGTTAGCAGTCAAGCACTCTGTAGTATTTGAGTACCGCGAAAAAGTGGCTATGGGTAACTGGAAACATAGAGTCTGAAGTCTCTGTATTTCATAGTTGCATGTCAGAGGCTAAAAAAGAGGTGGCAAGGAAGAGAAGCTTGCCTCTTCCTGCATTCTCCATAGCATTACGTATTTTGCACATTTCTGCCCCTATAAATACTTTATCAAGCACTTTGATTCCATTAATGTGAAAAGGAAGCCCATTTCTGCTCCAGAACTGCTACATAGCCTTTGATATGATTACCTAGATTAACCTAACTAAATATGAAATAAACATAAAACAGGAAGCAAAGAGAGGGCAGCCTTCACAGCCAAGATTTAACTATCAACTCCTAATAGAAGGATTCAAGTATAGTTCCATCAGGTCCCACACTAGAGAGGCTCACAGCTTTCTTCTGGGGAAAAGAAATAATTTTAACTGGCTAGAACATGTCTCTTGTCACTATAAATACCAGGTTCTGTTTGGCCCATGTAGGCTTATGCCACTAGAGCCAGTGCCACAAAAACGTAAGTATTTCATCATCCAAATTTAATCTTTACAGAGAACACAGAAATACAAGAACACAGTTCTACAAGTCTGGTTTACATGTGTGGTCTTACTGCTATCAATGGGTCTATTCACATGAGTATGGAATGAGGAATGGGATCCAAGAGCATTACATCAGCAAAACTCAGAGTGCCCCAAACTACCCACAACACATATTGGTAAAAAAAGCAGTAAAACAATGAGGCATCGTGTTAACAAAAAGCTTCTTTCCCCAACAATATAATATAAATGGATGGTCTCAAAGACCAGGTTTTAATCACACACTGAAATCACAGAGTTGCCACTTTAGATTTTATTTTTTTTTTAAATCTCAGTATTTTAAATGTGAGAACAAAAATCTACCTCATTCTGCTATTTCCAGTAAAGCTTCTTATTTTACAGAAAGTTCAAACTTTGACCCAAGTATTAAATTCCCAATAGAGGCTCAGAGCATCTTTCTTTGTTGAATAAATCCTCACAAATACAGACTTGGACTGAAATATAAAGTTTCAAATGTCTGCCTGTAAGAAAGGGTTCATTGTAACACTTGGCTAATATTTGCACTCTTCTTTAAACTTCTAAACAGACTGCATCTAGGGCCAAGATTCTGCTTCTTACTGAAATTCTGTTTTATCTGTAATGAAAGAGTTACAATGCTACTGTAAGGTTACTCGAGGAGAAAGAATCGTGTACATTTATTCCAGGATTTCTTGCATTTCAAAATGGTACAAACATGATCTTTCTCCCAAAAATTCATGAACGTATGGGAAACCAAGCCATTTAAGTTCAAAACAAAACAAAAATAAAAAAAAAAAACCACCACCCCACTAGTATGACAAATTTTCTACAACAGAAATACATAGATAACAAGTATCCTAAACCATCCACAAACCAGTCAAATAAATAAGAGAACATATGAAAAACTACATCACCCACCCACCAAAAAAGGTATGACCAAAAAAACCCCACAACAGCATGAATTTGTTATTAGATGGAAAATAACAGAAGCACTCAAAGAAGAAAAAGCAAGTACTCAAGATATTTCTGTGGTTGTTAGATAATAAACAAAAACTTTATAGCCATAAGCCATAACTACTGTGTTTCAGCAGTGGTTGAGCAGAACATCAGCATGAAGTGGACGTCATCAGCAACTTTTAAATCGGTATATAAAAACTGCCGGGTTTTTGTTTTTAAGTCTTTGAGCACTGTGAAAATTTCACGGAATCACAGAAACATTCAGTCTGGAAAAGACATCCATGATGATCAAGTCCAACCAATAACCTTATCCTACAAAGTTTACCCCTAAACCATATCCCCAAGTACCAGACCTACACAACACTTAAACACATCCAAGACAGATGACTCAACCACCTCCTTGGGCAGCCGACTCCAATGTTTGATCACTCTTTCTGTCAAGCAACTTTGAAGAAAATCTGCATGTATCAATGTGAACATATATACTGGATAATTTGTGGTATTGCATGTGTATTAACCTGATGTTCATTTCAAGAATAATAACAGAAGATGTCACATAGAATCCATTAAATAAATATACAGTAAATTCAGTTAT
Organism: Eubucco bourcierii; assembly: GCA_013396675.1. Taxonomy (NCBI): domain Eukaryota; kingdom Metazoa; phylum Chordata; class Aves; order Piciformes; family Ramphastidae; genus Eubucco; species Eubucco bourcierii. Next base: position 8,436 of record VWZE01017662.1, read on the forward strand.
TTCTTAAGACAAAATAGATTTTGTCAGAGTCAACTTAAGAAGACATGTTTGTGTAATAAATATAAAAGTCATAAAAATATATTGCCAAGTAATATACTGTTGATTCCACATGTAGAAATTAAAAAAATAAGGTAATCTGACACACACCAAAGGATGAAAAAATTATTAATTCACAGATCTCAAATGTAACTGAAAAAATGGAGAATCATCATAAAATAAGTGATTCTAATGGGGTCTTGTGGGACTAGTCTTGGTCCCATGCTATTTAAAATTTTGATTAATGACCTAGAAATAACATGTAATTATTTTTGGTGAGGACTGAGTTATGGGGAAGAAGCAAATAATGAAAATTGATCATTAATTCAGACTCTTCTGGTTGCTGTGTGGAACTAACATATATTTTAATACAAAACATTAAGGTACACATCTGAAGCAAGGGATACATGCTATTTCAGCTTTAAGTGCTAGCCTGATCCTTGGATACATAACCATAAGTACTTGCCTAAAGTAAGAAGGTTTGAATTTCATAGTCATACAATATTCACTGTCTAGTTCTGCCCACAAATGAAGAAAGGATTTTTATAATACTGGAAAGGATTCAGAAGAGATCCACAAGACTGATTAAAATATTGGAAAATATGTCAAATAGGGAGCCCAACATGCCTTGCTTGAGCACTGGCAAGGTTAAGGGATGAATTGATCTGAATCTAAACTACCAAAACAGGGAAAGTTCTAATAAAAGAAAGGTTGTCAGCTTAGCAGACAAGGTATAGCTGCCAATGGCTGAATCATGAATTTCGACAGTGAAGATTAAAAGTAACAGGGGTTTTTGGTTTGGTTTTTTTTTTTTTAATTTTTATTCAATTTTAAACACAGCCAACCATTCAGAAGTCTTGTGAGAGCTGTGACTTTCCATATCTGAAAATGAAGACTGCCTCGTGTCTTAAAAGAGGTTTACTGATCAAAACAGAAATAATTTCAGGTAACCCCACCTCTCTGTTATGGAAGTTACAAAAGACCATCCTAGCAGTTGTTTCTAGATTCTCAAACTCTATTCAGTACAAGTGCTGGTCTAAATCTCCATATAAATCAGCTATGCACTATTTTGTTCTTGAGCTGATTATGTCAAGGACCATTTAATTCATGTGTTGTAAGGGATGCTTCAGCTTATGGTGCTTGTCAACAGCTCAAATAGACCAGTAAGTGTACATAAAAATTAACACTATCATTATTTTACCTTGCTAGTTCTCCACTCCCAACCATCTCCTATCTGCTGAGAATGTTTGATAAATTCTTCACACTGCTGCTTAAAACTTTTTTCTTCCATAAAGAAATCCTCTTCACCTGCCATGCTACAGCACATCTGTAGAAAAAATTAAATGTTAGTACTGACAGTTGAAATTAACATAAAAACTTTCACTAATTTACAATTGAATAGTAAAGTAACAAAGAACTGAGGAAGAAAAAAAAAAGCAAACTCTTTAAGTAAAACAAAGATGTTTCTTCAAATACATTAATGAGTCACAGACAAACACAATGGCTAAGTTTGGAGGGCACCTCTGGAAATTGTCTAGCTCCATACCCCTGCTTACAGTAGTGTCAGCTAAAGCAGGTAGCTAGAGATGCCTCAACCTCTCCAGGCTACCTGTTACAGTGTTCACTAACCATAATAGTAAATAGTTTTTCTTTCATTTAAATTAAAAAGCAATTACTAGTATGTGCTCATTGCATCTTTTGTTTTCACTGCATAGTACTGAAAAAAATGAGTCAGGCTCTATCTTCTTTGTTCCCTTCTGTCAGGTACTTAGACCTATAATTGTAATCTGACATTGCCTTTTCTCTTCCCTAGGTTGGAGTACCAGTTCTGACAGCCCTGCCTCATGTGTCAGACAGCTTCGATCATCTTTGTAAATCTTCACTGGACTTGCTCCAGCATAGTATTATCTTTTTCATATTGGGGAGCCCAGGACAGACCATAGTACTGCATTTTTTATGTGTTTTCTTAGCAGTATGGTCCAACTGGTGACCAGAAACCTGAATTCACTTGTGGGGTACATTAATAGGCCTACTATCTTCTTCACCTCCACAAAAGCCCATGTTTGTAGACCTAGAGCCTATACCACCATCAGCCACATCCAGCTGAAGCAACTGTTCGTGCTTATGCCAGCAGTACAGCTCTAAATGGCGCACCAATGTGGCTTCAGGGGTTTATAGGATTGCTTCAAATGAGTACCTTCCCTACCTCTTGAACGCTTCCCTCCAAGGGTCTTAAAGGTAACAGAAAAATTCTGAAAATATGTTTACAGACATCAGGCATCACTGCAGCACCCATACAAATACTCAGTAACTATTACAACCAGATCATACCTTTTCTTACAAGAAAGAAATACAAAGGACACAGGACTCCAGCAATATTTTTCAGGATCTGGTCTTGTATCACATCATAATGTGACATAAATAATTTATCCCGTACTTGAAAACATTATTTTAAATGGCTGTTGATAAAAGCCCTCATTACTCTGTGCTACTTGTCA
>VWZE01017664.1:3847-38641 GCA_013396675.1 Eubucco bourcierii
TTACCTCCCCCCCCCCGCCCAACTGTGTAAAATCACCCAGACTAGGTTTAGATGGCTGGAAGTTAAGGACTGAAGTTCTATTTACAGCTCAGCACAATATACAAGCAGATATATACACAATAGACAGGAATATTTGCAGAAATGTACAAGTTAAAGGTACAAGAAACACAACACCCCTCTCAGAGACCCCAGGAGGAGCTCCCAACCACCCTTCCACCTTCTCCCCACTCCTCTACCTTACCCCAGTGTTTGCCTTACATGCAAAGTAAGTTTGGAGGATCGGCCAGGAGGGTTAGAAGCAGAGTGGTTAGTTAGGTTATTCAGCAGAGAGGAGAAGGCAAGAAGATAGAGGACCTGAGACTCTGCAAGCCCAAGTGTCTTACCTATCTTTTTGTGTTCTTAGTCTTACACATCTCAGCAAGCCTATGAGTGAAGTAGACATCACACTGTGTTCCTTTCACAGCCTATAATATACTTTTCTCCATTAAAATATTCCAATTATCCTGAAATCAGAACAGGAATGATGAGGACTGCAGAGTGCACAAACACATCCCAGCTTGGACAGCCTTAGGGAAAGACTGGGAGCATAGGAAGAAGTTGGTGGCAACCTCACACAGTACTGCTGTTAAGAACAGGCCTTGCCCAGGACTGGCCAAGGGGCCTGGCTATCCCCACATCCTGCACCTACAGCTGCAGAAACAGCACAGCTTCACCTGCAGCAAGCATGTGGGGATCCAAAGAGCTCTGCATCTCCTCCCACAAGGGAGGATGGCAAAAGCCCAGTGATCTCCCCTCCCTGTCACCAGGGAGAAGTGAAACATCCACTCTTTGGGTGAGGTTCCAGAGTGACACTCACCACAATACTGGGAACTTCTTTCATTATTCCATGCCGAAAGACTCATCTGGAAAACTGGTACTGATGGAGAGATCAACAGATTGGTCCTGATGGGTGACAGCTGGCATTATTAAAAGCACCATTCCTTTGGTTACACAGAACTCATGCCACAAAGCCTGAATGTTTACACAGCTCAAACTTTTTTAACAGTTAATTGGTGTAATTACCTTTTTAAAGTACGTAATTTCAACTGTGGAAATTTAATGCATAAAGGAAATACCTGAATAGAAGTTTAATTACTGTACAGAGTAAACATTTACTGCATTACCTCACTCAATGTGATAAAGTTAATATATAAAGATTGCTTTAAATAAATTTAAAATAAATTGCCAATGATGACACAGAAACTGTAATTCATGTAGTCATAAAATCCATAATTAGCTTTAATGAATATCTAAAGCCAAAGTTCAACCCAACTTTTTCAATGTTTAACCTACTATATCAATATAGTTCAAGGAATTCATTTATCATCTAACATGACAATGTCTGAATATTAATTAGAGCGGGGCACTGCTGACAGGAAACCCTTATCTCCTATCAGTCTTTTTGGCCATGCTGTATGTCAACGGTGCGGCTGTCACGTCGGAGATTATTGATTAGCTGACTTGCTTTGCTAACAACAATTAAAAAAATATTTTACATATTTATAAACCTGACCATCAAGAGCAGGTATTAGTTCCCCATCAGTAAGATGGAGTCTATTAGCTGCCACACTTCAGTCAGGGGAGACAGGGCAAATGAGGAGCTGCAGCGGCTCCAGACAGGAAAGCAATATTGGTACGCAAAGCCCGGCTGCTGGCAGTGATGTGGGGATGCCTTATCTGGGCTCATTTGTGGTGCACTGAAGTTTAAGAGACTGGGGATGGAACAACCTGAGATGGGAACCAGCACAGGCCCCGAGGTCTTCAGGGAAACCAGGCGAAGGCCCAATGGGCCCAGGGTGCTGGCAGCAGCCCCTGCCTGGTTCTGGCACATCCGAACGGCCACCAACAGCAAGCATGTTACAGAATGTGGCTGCTGGCTGTGCCCAGGCAGAGCCCAATTAACACTAATGTCTATTATGCGTTCAAGGTTAAAAACTCAGGCTGGGTACACAGATCAGCTCATTATAAAATAGTCTATCACTTTTTATTTGCAAACAAATGAGGTGTCCAGCAATTTATCATTTCCTGAATTAGACTTATCAGCTAAAGTACATACAATTAAAGTGCTGTTGAGTTTCCCCCCGCAGAGGCCTCGTCCACCTGACGCGCAGACAGCCGGAGCCCCAGTACAACCATTCAAACATTACGCATTGCTTCTGCAGCTCCCTATCTCAAACACAGCTATCAGCCTCGTTTCAACAGCAGTTGAATAATTACACCTTTAATAAAGTGTAAAAGTGAGTGGGTGCTAAATATTCAGTGACCAACGCGATCTCTTGGTGTATACGGTGACTTGGTCCATGTTAAAACTATCTGCTTAGAGGCATGTGATACCCTTTTTGGAATAAATGGAATAATTCACTTGAGAAGAGTAAAGTCACTGACAGGCCTGGTACAGAAGACTCTCTTGCTGCAGAAAATCCCAACCAATACTACGTATGATAATATAAACAATAGCTACATTGTGAAGAGGCGGTTTGCAGTACCACAGCTTGCTTGCACAACTGCTAGTATTTGAACTGTTTCCCCAGTGACCATCGCCCAACTAAGCTGAAGGTGCTGAAGCAGCGGAGACTTCTGAGAGCAGAAGCCTGGAGGGGAAAACAATGGATACAAAGCATTAGGACCACTCAAATCCTGGTTATTTCTTTACTGTAACTATATTATATTCATATCTGCAAAGATTTCTGAATGTTTAGATTAATTTCCACACGCTCTTCAGCCTGGACAAGAGAAGGCTTCCAGGAGACCTTAGAGTAGCCTTCCAGTATCTGAAGAGGGCCTACAGGAAGGCTGGGGAGGGACTATTGACAACGTCTTATAATGACAGGACAGGGGGCAATGGGTTTAAACTGGCAGAGGGGAGATTTAGACTGGAAGTTCTTTGCAGTGAGGGTGGTGAGACACTGGCACAGGTTGCCCAAGGAGGTTGTGGCTGCTCCCTCCCTGGAGGTGTTCAAGGCCAGGTTGGATGAGGCCTTGAGTCACATGTACTAGTGGGAAATGTCCCTGCCTATGGCAGGGGGTTGGAACTGGATGATCCTTGAGGTCCCTTCCAACCTCACCATTCTACGATTCTATGCTGGTTTTGACTTTAGAACTTCTAATTTGTTAGAAATCTTTTTATTTTACAGGCCTGCCTACTATTTTTCAGACTGACTCTCCAGCTGCACTGTTACAGCTAGGCAGTGAATTTACACTTCAAATGGGTTATGCCAGATGAGTAATCTCACAATTTCCATGGTTCCATCTTCAATGACCTGTCAGAACATGCCCTGTGATTTCACAGGATCACAGGATGTTGGAAGGGACCTCTGAAGATCAGTGAGTCCAAACCCCCAAGCTGGGACACACACCATATAATCTAGTGTGGGTCACACAGGAATGCATCTAGATGGTTTTTGAAAGTCTCCAGAGAAGACGCCACAACCTCTCTGGGGAGCTTGTTCCACTGCTCCGTGACTCTTACAGTAAAGAAGTTCTTCCTCGAGGTGGAACTTCCTGTGCTGTTGTTTATATCCATTACCCCTTGTCCTATCACAGAGAGCAACTGAGAAGAGTTTGTTCCTTCTCTCTTGATCCCCAGCCCTCAGATATTTATAAATATTCATTAGATCACCTCTAAGTCTTCTCTTCACCAGACCAAAAAGCCCCAGGTCCCTCAGTCTCTCCTCATCAGGCAGTGCTCCAGCCCCTTCATCATCTTCATAGCTCTCCACTGGAATATTTTGAATAACTCCCTGTCCCCCCTAAACTGAGGAGCCCAAAACTGAACACAATATTCCAGGCGAGGTCTCACCAAGGCACAGTAGAAGGGGAGGAGAACCTCCCTGGATTTCTAGCCATTGTTCCTGGTAAGCTGCAGTGCTGCACCCTCACTCACTTCAATCTTATTTCTTCAGAACTGTTCTTTTAAGTGAGCCCAGTAACTTCAGGAGGAATAGTCACTATAAATTTACCACTAAATATTCCAAATAATTAAAAAGTCCTGATTTGATTGTTTTTATAACAGTCAAACTAAAAGTAATTCAGCAGAAAACTGATCCCTGAGTGTTCCTTTGTAGTTTTATAGCTTGGACTATTTATTTCTAGAACCATTACCAAGTTGTAGCTGTTGAATTTACCAAGATGTAGTTGTTGCAAATTGCCTGATCCGTTTAAGTTTCTAAAGTGCTTGTGACCTGTCTATATGACAGGCTGCAGTAGCTATTTTAAGAATTCCAAGATATCTGAACCCCAAGTCATTTAGATGCTTAACCAAGAGACCATCATTAAAAAATTACTTGTTTGCAGACCTGGTCTTTATGGATGCTGAGAGAGGTTCCTCTGCTAACAACAACCATCAGTAGAGCACTTTCAGGGAAAAAAATAAAAATGAAGTCCCAGGAGCTTTCATTGTCCTGTTCTGATGACTAATGAGATTAGTGACCATCAGGCAATGTGATCCACCTCTGCTACCGATTCTTTAAAATCTCTTTACTGTCTCAATAGAGAAATGAAAAATCGCATTACATTCTAAAATATTCTTTGGGATTAGTCAATTTAGGAAGGAAAAGGGAAAAATCAACATATCAAAAATCTGAGCTGTGTACAAACTTGTCTGATAATTAAACGAATTATCCATACGTAACCTATTGCACTGACAGAATATTTAATACCACTTTTGAAGTGTTTCACAGGAAGATGTAACATTTCAATTATAAATCAATTCAAATAAACAAGAAAACTTTGCACAGAGGTTCTTTTTCTTAAAATGGAGATTAGTGACAGAGCAAAGAACCAATGCGAGTTTAGAGAAGTGTACGTATGCTGAACAGTTACAAAAAAAGAGACTATTTATCAATATTCCAGAACCTCCAAGAAGATCCTTCTCAAGTCATTAATCACACCATTATTTAATATTTCTATTAGATGGGCACTCTGGAGGCCCCCAATCAGGATAAGAGGCACACAGCTTGGCTCTGCACCAATTCAACAGGAGGTTGCCTGCATTCACAAGTCAAATCCATAACTCAGGGCCATGCTCTGAATTCTGCCCCAGCAACTTTGCACTGGAGGAGTATGTGTGATCTGACAGTTCAAACCTCTGCTGAGGACTGCAGCCATGGCCTCAAACTATAGCAGCCTTCACTGTGCTGCTGGGATCAGTTCCTAGCTCTCCAGGACAAGAGGAGAGAGAAATCAAATCCAATTTCTGTCTGTAAGCACAGCAGAGAGAATAAGCACATGTGCACCTAAAAACAATTTAATGCTTAAATACCTAACGACTACTTCAGTGTCAAACTTCATGGAGAGCCAAAAATACTCCCTAGGCAGTTCTAAGTCCTTTCTGACAGAGCTCAAAGCAATGCACAAAGAGCCAGACTCACCCAGGTGATACTGGTAGCAGTTTGCAAACTTGGAGGAACTGAGCTCAAGCCCCAGACTGCAAAGGAGAGCACAGAATTGCAGAACACTTCTTTTCAGGAAACAAGTTGTAATCTATATGCTGTTTCACATGGGGGTTTGTCATCATTTTTTGTGTGTAACCAAACAGCAAAAGAAACCAAAGGAGCACTTCAGCTCTTCCTGAAATGTGTTCCTTATTCCCACATGCTTCTGTTCTCCCAGAGTCACTCAAGTGAGCATCCCACATGAGCTGCCCCTGTGCTGCAGTGTTGATCCTGGCCTGCAGCTGTGGCTGGAAAAGCAGTGATGAAGCCACCAAGCATGGTGATGGTGGTGCTGTGGTACCAGAAGAGACTGAAAGATGCTGAGTCTGTTGCAGCTACACCAAGGAAAGCTGCAAATAAACCACAGATGAAGTATGGCACCGAGGAATGGAGAGAGCTGGATAAACTGAAGAGCAGTACTGACATGAGACCAAAGCAGACCTAGACTGTTCAGAAATTAATCTAGACTAGTTAGTTATCTCAGAACCATGAACAGACTCCCAGAGTTACATGGAATATTCGTCTGAGAACGTTTCCCTCATGTGTGCGAGCAGAGAGGAAGTGTTGTGAGGGCAAAACCCCCAAGTGGTTATGAAGCAAAACTAGACAGACATATGTAAGCCCAGCAAGGAACCCAGGGCAGGTTTTGTGTCCTGTGGCTCCACTGCTACCAACCAAACCCTGGCACACTGCACTGGCCATCAGGATGTGGTATCCAGGACAGTTCTGCAGAGCACTGGGGCCAGCAGACAAAAGATGATGCTCCTGTGTTGGATCTACACTGTGCTTTCACAACTGGTGCCTGATGCCTCCTGACTCTGTTATACAAGACACAACTTGCCTTCGGCACTGCTACAGGAACTGGGATGCAACCTGGATGGCTTCTGATCAGATGGGAGACACTGCTATGACTTTATCATCTTACCATATTTTTCTTCTGCTACAACAAAGCAGTGCTCCATTTCCTGGGAAACTGGGAAGCTGGATGACTCTCACCACATTTATTTGACTCTGAATAATTTTAATTTTAGAAACTTTAAATCAGTTTAATATTTCATTGAGATATCCTTGCACAATACACTCAAGACGGTAAACTCAATTTGATGAGGAGGCATTAATGCCCATTTCATTTAGTATTACTTAGGTCATCTCCAAACAGGAAAGTACCATGTGGTAAAAGGTTGTATTTAGCGTGTCACAGTCACCGGTGGTTGTTTTGTATCTCAAAGAACCTTTGTAAGTGCCTCAAAATAAGAGATGATTGATTTACAAAGTACCAAATTTCAAATTTCATATTCTAGGACTAAACATCAAATAATTGGACAAAGCTGTCCCCCTGTCTGACCCATCACAATCAAGCCCCTTTCAAGGTTGACTGCCTGCATAAGAAATATGTGCATAATTTCATTTTGTCTCCTGTCCAACATCCAATGTTAGAAGTTAATTAAATTGCTTGTCCATTGTATTCATCCACTTACAAAGTTAATGATATTCTGTTCCTGAATTAAAGAGAATTTTATAAAGCCTGCACTATGGAACCTGGCATGCTGTACACTGAGGAGCTGAACTCTGTCATGGTTCCTGATTGCAGCTCTCCTAATTAGGAAACAAAATGAACGTTTCTGCGTCTGCCAACACAGAGGACAAGTCATTCCAACAGCCAGGGTAAATGTTTCATACAATAGCAACTTAATAATAGCTCATGTTTGACCATAATAAATCCTGCAGGATTAATAAACCTGTTAAATTTTTAAATCACCATAACAAAGATGAACTGTGGTGTAACAAGACAGCCTTGAGAGAGGGATGCAGGTTTGAGGGAGAGAAAAGCTTCTTGCAAGGGCATCAACGTGGAGGACACTGCGATTCTTGCTCTTGTGTGAGAGGAAGGAACACACAAGGATACAGCACTCTGTTGGAGCCAGCGGAGAAACGGGAGTGACAAACTGCACTGCTCCTGTGCTTCTGGCCTAGGTACCAGACTTGGTACCTGTGTCACAGTCCTTCTAAGCACCCACACAACCACCAGTGTGCTGCAGCTGCAAATCAAGCACCTGCTAACAGCGAACTTCTACAGCCCAGGGGAGCTGCTGCTGACAGCGCTGAAGCCATCACGAGTCAAAGCTAGAACGAAGCAGAAAGCCTGCATGCTGTGTGAGAACAGATCATTGTGTGGCCCAGCAGAATCAGAGATTGCTAAGGATGGAAGGGACCTTAGAGATCATCTACTCCAACCTCCCTGCCACGGGCAGGGACACCTCTCAACTAGAATTGGCTGCTCAAGGCCTCATCCAACCTGGCCTTGAACACTCCAAGGGAGGTGGCATCCACAGCCTCCCTGGGCAGCCCATTGCAGAATCTAACCATCCTCATACTGAAGGACCTCTTTGTAAAATCCAGTCTAAACCTACTCTCTCTTGGTTTAAAACCAGCCCCTCCACCCCCCCACCCCCTCCTTGTCCTGTCACCCTTACAAAAAGTCCCTCTCCAGCCTTCCCGTAGGATCCCTTTGTAGGATCCCTTCAGGTATTCAAAGGCAGCCATAAGGTCCTCCTGGAGTCTTCTCTAGACTGAACAACCTCAGCTCCCTCAGCCTATCCTCATAGCAGAGATGCTCCAGCCCTTGGATCATCCTTGTGGCCCTCCTCTGAACTCACTCCAACTGCTCTATGTCCTTCTTATGATGGGGACACCAGAACTGGATGCAGTATTTGAGGTGGGGTCTCACAAGAGCAGAGTAGAGCCGAAGAATCTCCTCTCTTGTGCTGTTGGCCACACTCCTCTTGATGCAGTCTAGGATATAATTTGCCTTCTGGGTTGTATGAAGGCACTGCTGGTTCATGAAACAATCATAACACTTCTCTGCACTCAAGTCCTGTTATAAGACACTCTGCCACATCCAGCAGCAAGCAGCCCTCCATGACTGACGTCACTGCAGACAGGGTCTGCCCTGCCTCAGCCTCCCTAACTGGCGTCACACAGATAGGAGAACCACAGCTGGGAGGAGGACTGCAGCACACGTGGACTTGCCAAAGCCATCTTTCCCCAGCCTTGGGGCAGCCTGGCACCAGCAGCAGGAGCTTCAGCCCAGACTGTGTGGGCAGGGCTGTGCAAATGCCCTTGTAATACTCTCTTCAGGCCTTCCCTAATTCTGTATTCCCAGGTCTCACTGTAACATGCAGGGAACGTCTGTAATCTCTGACCAAGAGGAGATTTTACCAATGTCTCTAAGCATCTGAGGGGTGGTCTGCAGCAATAAGACAAGGAACAGTGGCTACAAAACGGAACATAGAAGGTTTCACCTCAACATGAGGAGAAACTTCTTTACAGTGAGGCTGATGGAGCACCAGAACAGGCCACCCAGAAATGTTGTGGAGTCTCCTTCTTTGAAGACTTTGAAAACCTGTCTGGGTGTGTTCCTGTGTGAACTACTCCAGAGGATCCTGCTTTGGCAGGGGGGTAGGACTGGATGATCTCTGGAGGCCCCTTCCAACCTTTAACCTGTGATTCTAAAAACATTGCCAAAACAGTAAGATTTTCAATGCCTATTTATATCACCATTGTCATTATGGCATGTTATAAAGGCATGGGGTCACAGGACAAGAGGTGATGGTTTCATACTGGAAGAATCTGGGTTTAGATTACACATGAAGAAGAAATTCTTCCCCATGAGGGTGGTGAGGCACTGGCACAGGTTGTCCAGAGAAGTTCTGGAAGTTCCAAGCCTGTAGGTCTTTAAGACCAGGATGGATAGGGCCTTGAGCAACCTGCTCTGGTAGGAGATATTCCTGGCCATGGCAGGGTGCTTGAACTAGATGCTCTTTAAGATCCCTTCCAACTCAAACCAGTCTGTGATTCTAAGGAACTAAACCAGAGCACAGATGTGACCACCAGAGAGTGTCAGGATTACTGGAAAGAACAATTTCCCACAACAGTAGCTAGACACAAAAGGACAGAATGCCTGCTGCCATTTTGCATTTCCTCATCTATATTTAGGAGCAATACTTCGTGATAATTAACTTTAAACTACGCTTAGCATTTTCTTCAAGTGGTCTGCTTCCAAAAGAAGGCTCTGATGACCAATCCAAATAATGTCTTTTGACTAATGCAGCTTTCTTAAACTGAAACTCATTAAGTAGCATTGGCAAATCAATGAGGATATAAAGATGTAAAGCTCTTCTTTATGAAATAAACCAAATGATACTCCTCTAATCTAAATACTCAGTCAAGTCACTTGGTAATTAAATCAAGTGGAAAACCTGCCTCATTATTAAAATCCCTTCAGAGTGTCCCCCCCTAAAGCTGCAGTATGCACACACAGAAGACATATTGTTTATATTCCTACCTTTCAGAACTTTTCAATTTCAATTAAAGTTCTGTAATTTTTTTGATTGGGAATCGCATTACATGCATGATAGATATAAGTTAATTAAGGGGACAATCAATTCCAAGAGATGGCCAACAATGAACCTAACCAGTTTACAAATTACCTACTGTCATTCAGCTGGAGCATGCAATGTCTGTGGACAATTACAGAAAAGCTTTAATTGATTTTTAAATTTCAATAGTAACAGCACATTTTGTACAGTTAGAAGCAACCTTCTTCTACCCAACTTTTCAGAAGTCAATTGGCTGTTTGCACCACCAGTGCAAACTCCTGGTGTAGTATACAGCAACCAAACACTGACATTCCTGGTGCACTCCAAAACAGGGTGCCCTGTCTGCCTCTGGGATGGTGCAGATACCTCTCTTATGTGGCATGCTGCTTTAAGATAATCATATTCTTCAAGGAACTTCTTCCTGACTAATTGTAACTAGCACAGGTAGTTAAAGTTTCTTACAGACATGCAGGTTCCAGTGCTTTGGTGACAGATGTGGACATATTTCTCTTTGAATTCTGGCAAACATGGCACAAACTGAACTAAAGAATAACAAAAATCTGTCATCCCCAACTCACCAGTGACACAAAAAACCAGTACAATTCCTTACAGTTCTTATGCCTCAACATCCTAAAAAAGTCTGTTTAAGAAGAGGACTACTGTGGCCTATTTCTGCTGCTTTCTCCTTGCTTGAAAACTCAGAGATCTGACAAGCCTCAGAGAACTGGTGACAAGAAGCAAAGCCCAAGCCTTTGGTGTCTAGCAAAGGTATCTTCCTAGCACGGCAATCTCTAAGACATCATTTCAAGCTAATAAAGTTCTGCAAATCCAGCTAAGAGGCTTGCTGATGTCCTGCCCCTAAGCAGGCATTTGATTTTGTGAGGCTACCTCTGTATCAGATGGACATCAGATAAACAGTCAGAAGAAAGCAAATGCAGACTCACGCCTGATATATTTCCACTGGTTAGTGAGAGCTTTGAGACCAGCCAGGTGTGAGGATGAACATGCCCTCATCTACCAGAGCCCAGAGCAAGCAAAGCTCCTGATTTCACTGACCTGGATGAGGGGATTGAGCGGACCCTCATCAAATTCACAGATGATATGAAACTGGGGGGGGTGGCTGACATCCCGTCAGACTGCGCTGACATCCAGCAAGACCTGGACTGGCTGGAGCGCCGCATGGAGAGGAACCTCATGAAGTTCAATAGGACAAGTGCAGAGTCCTGCATCTGGAGAGGAATAACAGCAGGCACCAGTACAAACTAGGGGTCATTCTGATGGAAAGCAGCTCCATGGAGAAAGACTCTGGAATCCTAGTGGATGGTAAGTAATCCATGGAACAGCAATGTGACCTTGTGGCCAACAGGGCCAACGGCATCTGGGGCTGCATCAAGAAGTGTGTCCAGCAGTCTAGGGAGCTTCTCTTTCCCTTCTACTCTGCTCTGAGATCACACCTGCAATACTGTGTCCAGTTTCAGGCTCTCCAATTCAAGAGAGACAGGGATGTGCTGGATAGAGTTCAACAGAGAGCTATGAGGATGATTATGGGCCTTGAACATCTCTCTTGTGCAGAAAGTCTGGGAGACTTGGGGCTGTTTAGTCTTGAGAAGGCTGAGAGGGGATCTTATCAATGTCTATAAGTATCTGAGGGGTGGTGTCAAGGTGAATGTGCCAGGTTCTTTTCAGTGGTGCTCAGTGATAGGACAAGGAACAACGGGTACAAACTGGACCACAAGAGGTTCCATATCAACAAGAAGTTCCATATCAACATGAGGAGACACTTCTTTATGGTGAGTGTGATGGAGCACTGGAACAGGCTGCCCAGAGAGTTTGTGGAGTGTCCTCTGGAGACTTTCACAAGGCACCTGGATGCACTTCTGTGTGATCTACTCTAGATGATCAGAGTCTGGCAGGGGTGTTGGACTGAATGGTCTCTGGAGGTCCTTTAGAATAACTAACATTCTGTGATCCAGTGATTTATCCTGCAGGAGAAACGCAGCTACATGGTAGGAAGAAAGGATGCCACCTCCCCTGCTACAAACATTCATTTCACAAAGACATCACAAACAGTTTAGGAAGAAACTGTTAGAAATGTATTTGCCACATCCTGCTTGGAACTGTAATTCATAATTTCTGTTAATGCTTTACCTTTCAAAGGTTCACATGAACCTCCAGCTAGTGAACTGCCACCAAAGAATTCATGGTGGTGTGCTACAAACAGCAATACAATTGTGCTCCAAAGTTTGCTATCTCAACTTGTGGGATTCTTCCTCAAAAGGCAGCAACTGAATATCCATGCCTGACTTTAAAAAAACAAACCAAAATTAAAAATCAAACCCAAATATCTCCACAGAGCACATGAAAAGTAAGCTTAAGATTACTTCATTTACTAGTCTGTCATCACTGCCTTACTCAAATCCGTGATTTGGCCTTGTTAGCATCACCATATTACAATTATTTTCTAGATTTGAGATAGTAAATGGTAAAGAAAACAGCAACAGATAAATTAATGAGCTAGGAAAAAAATCCCTTTCAGAGTAGTGCAGCTACAGGAAGAGTTTTTCTTCCTACAGGCTCATATCTGAACTAAGGAGAAGCCACCATTTGAAAATGATGTAGTAAGAGCAGAAGTGAGAAGGAAATCCTCTATATTGATAGAAGTAATAACTTGAATTTTATTTTAAAACTGAGAAGACAAAAATAGTCTGCATAAATCAAACAAGTTGTCTCTTCATGTCACTTTTATGATGGACATTCATCTTGGTTTCTAGACAGAAGTGCTGCCTGATGTAACCACGCTTATTGACTTAATGGGGAGAAATTTATATGAGTCTGGGAAGTTGTGATGAATGCAGGCTTAAAGTTCAATGATTCAGACACTTCAGTAGCCTCAAACACTGACCCAGGTAGACAGAAACTTCCATCTTCATCCTGGAACCTAAGTTTATGCATCATTCACGTTGTGCTGAAAAAAAATTCTGAGTGTTTATGTACTTCATACATCTGTTTCTGCATGCTTGCGTGGATGTCTATCAACTCCACACTCAGCACAGGCAGCTTTCACACAGCAAGGGCTCTGTGGGAAGGACCCTAACACACCCCTCTGATCACAACACATACTCCCTCCTGCAACTGTGGAGTGGAAAAGCTGCCAAGAGATTCTGAAACAAATCTGAAGCTGATATCTTCTTAGCAATTAAAACTTTTAAAAATAGTATGACAGGACTTGACTTCTGTGCCACAGAATCCTGGTCAGCCCTTGCAGGGGCAGGCTGTTGCACAAGGTTCCCTGACCTATGACTAAAAGGATGTTCACGAACACCAAAGTGACTAATACACAGACCTCTGGCTCTTCTTCCACACAGGCTGGAAGAGCTCAAAATTCAGCAGATCTTTTAAAAGTGTAACGTGCCAAAATACTAATTTTCAATAGCTAAAAGGAAATCTAAACAGAAGCCAAACGGAATGCCAGAGAGAGCAGAAATTTTTCCAGCACCTGGTTTTGTGTGTTGCTCACGAACATGGGACTGAAGCAGCAGCAAAAGACACTCCACATCCACCCTGAAAGCAGCCCTGGTGAGCAGGCTGCTTGCCAAGCCAAAACAGGGCCAAAACAGACACTCCTTAAGGAGGTGGAGATGAAGACCTGAGGAACATATTTTTTGCATGTCTGTCTTCTGACATTCACCTTTCACCAGAGTGCCAAAGATGAAACCCAACATGGAAGTCTTCTTTGAGCCTTGAAATTTAACAGCAATTTGTTAATCCTATTACCACAAAACACCCTTCTCTTACTGATCCCCACAACTCCACAGTGCCACTTTAGCATGGCTGAAAGCTGAAAAATTAATATGCATGGCCACAGTCATTGGAACATCTGAGAGCCATTATTTTTAAGGGTTTTCCAGACTTCAGATCCTGCAGTTGTGTCCAAGAACTTTGGTTCAGGTCTCACCAATCTCCAAGGGCTTTAAGGAAGGCAGGAAGCTTCCCCCCACATTTAACACTGCAATGTCTTCTTAGAAATGAAAGATATCCACTTAGATTTGAACTTCCCAAAGGATGCAGGGTCCAACACCCTGCCCCATTCTGCATGGAGGCCCTGAAGGCAGTCCCAGGCAGGAAGGGGAGCACAGACAGTGCAATGCTAGAGTTGGCTGCTGCATTTGTCAGCAAAGCTGCTGGGTTCTGCAGGTTTCTAAGGAAACTGAAATTTCAGGCTGTGGAGCTGCAGTAGTTATTGGACACCAAGCACAACCACAGCAGTGCTCCCACCATTGCCTCTTTGAGGTCAAAGAAATGCACCACTGCATCAGCCTTCATACAGCAGTGTCAGTTGTTTCTTTACCTGTGGAACAAGAAAAGTGCAGCACATTTAATTCTGCATCATTTCTCACTCACAGGTACAGAAGTTTTGTGGCACCCTGACTGGTGTCTATCGCCTAACTTCTTTTTCCCCAGGTCTAGATTCATCTACTGAGCAGCAAATTCTCCTGACTTGAGAACACTGAAAGAAATGCAAGTGAGGGAAGGCAAGAGAACAATACAGCCTTCACACGTGAAAGTTTCTGTTTTGTTAGAAAGGTGATGGCATCTCCAAGTGACATCTGCACATGTGATCCTCAAAACTGAAACTGTAGTTTGCACACATGGATTTCCACAAGCTGTGTCACAGTATCACAGTATCACCAAGGTTGCAAGAGACCTCAAAGATGATCGAGTCCAACCCATTACCACAGACTTCAAGACTAGACCATGGCACCAAGTGCCACATCCAAAGCCGCCTTGAACACCTCCAGGGACGGTGACTCCACCACCTCCCCGGGCAGCCCATTCCAGTAGCCAATGATTCTCTCAGTCAAGAACTTTCTCCTCACCTCCAGCCTAAACTTCCCCTGGCACAGCTTGAGACTGTGTCCTCTTGTTCTGGTGCTGCTTGCCTGAGAGAAGAAGGTAACCTCCCCCTGGCTACAACCACCCTTCAGGTAGTTGTAGATAGCAAGAAGGTCTCCCCTGAGCCTCCTCTTCTCCAGGCTAAACAATCCCAGCTCCCTCAGCCTCTCTTCATAGGGCTGTGCTCGAGGCCTCTCCCCAGCCTCGTTGCCCTTCTCTGGACAAGCTCAAGAACTTCAATGCCCTTCTTAAATTGAGGGGCCCAGAACTGGACACAGTACTCAAAGTGTGGCCTGACCAGTGCAGAGTCCAGGGGGAGAATGACCTCTCTGCTCCTGCTGGCCACACTATTCCTGATGCAGGCCAGGATGCCATTGGCCTTCTTGGCCACCTGGGCACACTGCTGGCTCATGTTCAGGCGGGTGTCAATCAGCACCCCCAGATCCCTTTCTGTTTGGCTGCTCTCCAGCCACTCCCACCCCAGCCTGTAGCTCTGCATGGGGTTGTTGTGGCCGAAGTGCAGCACCTGGCACTTGGATTTATTGAATGCCATCCCCTTGGACTCTGCCCATCTGCCCAGGCGGTCGAGGTCCTGCTGCAGAGCCCTTCTGCCCTCCAACCCAGCAACATCAGCCCCCAGCTTGGTGTCAGCTGCAAATCTGCTGGTGACCGACTCGTCCAGATCATCAATGAAGATGTTAAAGAGGATGGGACCCAGTACTGATCCCTGGGGCACACCGCTACTGTCCAGAAGCCTCTCCTGAAAGGAAGGGTTTGTGTTCCTCTGGCAGTACCAGATCAGGAGATGCAGCATCTTCAAGTAAAAATGGCCAGGTATGATCTTTACCCATGCTCTAACCCTCTCTTCTGCAGGTGACTGTCCTTGTGAACCCCTATTTTAGCTATTCTGGACTTAAGAAAGATTTTATGAACAGGCTTCACTCCTAAATATCTTCCAACACATGTTTTCAGTGAAAGGAACCATCCTTAAATAGGATGAGTTGATATGGTAGATCAGTGCAACAGAACCCATTTAGCTCTTTGTATGCCAGTGCTGAAATGCAGCTGTAAAGTGATGGACCACAAACATCCACAATTTAAACATCATCATATGACTGAAACCTTTTAATAACAACTCCTGAGAAGAGCTTGGCTTAATCTTTTATGTAATCTGGTCTGTTTTAGAAAATAAGACAGTAATTAAACCAAACCTTTCAAGTCTTATGGTTCACATATTCAAAACTGGGGATAACAGAATCACTGAAGCTGTAAAAGACCTCTGAGATCATCGAGTCCTGCCTATAACCTAACACCACAACATCAGCTAAATCACGCCACCAAATGCCACATCCAATCTTCTCTTAAAGACTTCCAGGGATGGTGACTCCACCACCTCCCTGGGCAGTCCATTCCAGTGCCCAATCACACTTCCTGCAGGAAGTTCTTCCTAACATCCAACCTAAACCTGCTCTGGCGCAGCTTCAGACCATGCCCTCTTGTCCTGTCACAATTTGCCTGGGAGAAAAGCCTGACCCCCACCTGATTACAACTTCCTTTCAGGTAGTTGTAGAGAGTGATAAGGTCCCCTCTAAGTCTCCTCTTCTCCAGGCTGAACAAACCCAGCTCCCTCAGTCTCTCCTCATCGGCCCTTCCCTCTAGCCCCCTCACCAGTCTTGTCACTCTCTTCTGGACTTGCTCCAGCACCTCAACATCCTTCTTGAAGTGAGGGGCCCAGAGATGTACACAGTACTCAAAGCCTCACCAGTGCAGAGTACAGGAGCAGAATTACATCCCTGTCTACAACGAGAAATAATACCTAATGCATCTAAAAGATTGTAACTGAATTGGATAGCAGAGACTTGATTTGCCAAAGGAACTGCAGTGAAAACATCCCGTTTCCATTCTCCACTGTTTAAATGTAGAGGACAGCAGTTAATCAGCTCACAAAAGACAAGCAAACAGTGATACCCATTCTACAGCATCAGGAGATTCAAGGATGGACACGTGCTGAAATGGATTGGAAATGACAAAGCGCACTGAAGACCAATTTACAGCGGGCCTTCCTTAGGCCCTAGTGAAAAGTCAGTGTATGGAAATAAGAATGTTCCAAGTCCAAAGGAACAAGGCAACCTCGTTTAATCTGATTATTCCGAGGTTGAGGCAACATATTAATCAAGTGGACAAAACAATTCTATTAATGAAATTCAAAAGGTACAGTACGATAATCAATCTTTCGCTATATTGCAAATGATAAAACAAGCATCCAGAAGGGTTATGCTAATTACATGTTTCAAGTCAAATGAACCCATTCCATGCTTTGTCTTGCTGAGACAAATACAGCATTCCTGCCATTTAATCATATTCCAGATGTCTGTATCAGTGTCTGCAATGATACATTAGCCTACTGAAGAACTGGAGATGGACTGTTACCTTCTCATAACGGCAACACAAGCCACCAAGAGAGAAACCTGGCCCTGGCAGATCGGCACACAGCTTCGCAGTGAGGCAGGAGTAAAGGCGGAAGAAGCAGGTGAGCTCTCATCAGGTACCTCATAGGGCCACCTCCCACCCCTCCTTTGCAGGAGGAGATGTGAGGACTCTCTCCTCCTTGGAAGTGCTCAGGTTCTGCACAGCTTGGGTGGTGTGCTGGTTTGAGACTAATTGGAATATTTTACCGAGATAAATCAAAATCCTTAGCTGTGAGAGGAAAGAAAAACAACACCAGTAACCTCTATCACTCATTCTTCTGCTGAGAAATGCAGTTTGTCAAAATATAGATGAGACACTCACTGCTCACACACTTCTCAGTTCTCAGTAGTTGCTGTTATGCTCCCTCACTCTAGCGGTCTGTGGCTGTTTTCTGCCTTAACTCTAATCCGACGTTTAGGAGGGAATTTCATGTTCCTGTATTACTTTTAACTTGTATATAACTGCATATATATACACGTTTGTATATTGTGCTAAGCTGTAAATACAGCTTCATTCCTTAACTTTCAGCTACCTGAGTGTAGTCTGAGTGATTTCATTGTGGGGAGAGCAGGTAACTCCCAAACCATCACAGGTGGCCAGAGCCCAAATGCTTGAGCTGGCTGCACAGTGGTGGGTTAGAGCTTCTCTGGGGACAGGATCAGCTCAGGGCAGGGCTGTACAAAGGTTAACTGCTTTCTTCTGTCTGGGTTAGCTGGGCTACCTCTACAGAGAAGTCTGTGGTACCATGCATCTGTCCAACCAGGAACACCACCTTGCAAGAATATAATAGAAATCCAAACACTGACACGTTCAGAAAGACCAAAATTGCAGCACTGTTTTAAATCACCCCTGTGAACTCCTGTCTCTATCCACTACTTACAGATAGTCCATGTAACTGAGCATGACAGCAGGCAGAACCAACACAGAATGCTCATAGGAAGAATTGAGTGGGAAACTACACCTCTCCTACAATCCCAATGAGCATGAGGACATTAATTAGAGCCCAGGAAAACAAGGAGTGGCCAGAAACATTCTCCAAATGTGTCTGAACCACAGTAAATATTGGGCTGTGTTATAATTTGGTCTCAGTTATTAAAAGTTGTACAGCTGTGTGGTAGAACAGGAAGCCACCAAGCTGGTGTGTCACACCATGCCTATGTTGTACATAAGTGGCTATGATCAAACAGACACAGCTGAGAACACAATCCCATGCACTTCACTTTTCTCCAGGGGTACTGTTCTTAGGTTTTTATGTTACTCCATGTAGATGGCTCATACTGGATACATAAAACATCCTGGGAAACACTGAAGCCTACTGCAGCTTTCCTGTGCAGGCTGGTGTGCACATCAGTCAGCCCTGCTCCTGCTGCAGGCGAGGACTCTTCTGACTAAATAAACAGACAGCATTTCTCTTGGCTGCTTCTCCAGGACACGTGGAGTGAGCATGCAGTGCATCACAGCATCACCTACAGTGCAACATCTGGAAGCAAACTACAGCCTCAAAGCAGGACTGAAACATGAAAATACATTCCAATAACTAAGAATCCTCTGGAAATATGCAACAACTAAAAAACCAGACAAACACACACACACACACACCCCGCCTCCCCAAAATCTTTGGCACAATACTTAAGTATTTTTTAATATTAAACCTATGAGACCTACATTAGCAGTTCAAATAACAAGAAAAAAATGACAGTAAGCAAGTATGTGCCCAAGGTTGCCATCAAACAGCCTGAAACCCTAAAGCTTTCCCCAACAAACCCAACTGACTTCTGATTAAAAAGATAAAAAACATGATTTGTCCCAGTTTTTAAAGAAAGTTTTTTAAAAAACCCAAACACAAATCATTGCCACATATTTCAGAATCCTAAAACCAGGTCTCTTTGTATCTAGCAAGAGATTCTATTTTTTTTTCAACGTTTCCCTGTTTGAACTGACAAAAAAAAAGTAAGCAATAAGACTCTTCTCAATTTTCCCTGGTGCATCACCTTCTTTCTTTTTAAGTAACAGTTCCTTTGCTGTTTGCAAGAGAAATGTCACCCCAAGAAGCATAGAATGGTTTGGGTTGGAAGGGACCTTCGAGATCATCTACTCCAACCTCCCTGACATGGGCTGGGACACCTCTCAGCTAGACTGAGCTGCTCAAGGCCTCATTCAGCCTGGCCTTGGACATGCCCAGCGAAGAAATCACACTAATAAACCTGCAGACGCTGCTGACTCCCATGGATCTTGTTGGGAAGGGCCAGATTTACCAGCAGAACAGCGTTCAATACTTTAAGTCAGTGGCCATGACCTGGCCCCATCTTGTCCTTACACAGGCAAATGTGGCTTTTCAGAAAGGAGACCCCCACTGCACCTGGAAACCACTGCGAGTGCTCTGATCGCTCCTGTACCCGGCTGTGCTGTACACCTGTCCACAGCCTTCCAAGTGAAAGGGCAGTGCAACGCACAATGGAAAAGTGGCTGGCAGTTCAAGGTAGGAGAAGAAAAGATCTATCTGTCCTGTGTGAAAACCCAGCAGCCATTTTCTGTAACTTAACCATCTACATTTAATTCTGCCTTTTTACACAGAATCACAGAATATTAGGAGCTAGGAGAGACCTCGAAAGATCATCCAGTCCAACCCCCCTGCCACAGTAGGATCTCCTATAGCAGATTACAGAGGAATATCTCCAGAGAGGGAGACTCCACAATGCCCCTGGGCAGCCTGTTAAGGGTAAACTATCCAACAGTGATGCTTGCTTCCTAACCACATTCCAAACACATTAGTAGATGAATCCAAACGACTGAAATGAGCATTTTGGCTTTAAACTGCTCCATATGCCAGTTTGGGCTTTCACAGGACGCCCTATGAGGAGTGGTGACACTTTTAGGCCAAAGGTTTTAGGAGGACCAGTGACCATGCTCACCTTGCTGTGCCATGTCATACTCCATGTCAACCCGTGCCAGTTTGCTCTAAACGAACTTTAATTTGGGTTTACCAAAGAAGAAAATCAGACTGTAACTAAATGAGGTCAAGGACTTTGGAAGACCTCATCTAATCCCACGATGCTCGGATCTCTTTATGAAGTCCATTTGATCAGCGGGAGGCGAACAAATGGGCACGAGTCTGTATGGCAGATTAAATAACTCTGTTTAATATGACTCAGAAATGGGAAACAATAACTAATATTTGTTAAAAAAGTTACACCTGAAATATTTCACTCCGCCTTATGTTAAATGTACTTAGCAGAAAGGTCAGAGCTCCTGAATTTGCTAGATAAATAAATGTTGGTGGGGTGGATGAATCACTGGAGAATTGGTGCATGGCAGCGAATGAATAACCTGCAAATGCTTCCCAAACCCCATTATTTCCCTTTTTCCAGTAGGCCAAAGATTCATGTCCCTGCATGCCGCCAGTTCATTACGGAGAAATATCATTCCTCTTCTGGCACTCTCTGGGCGGCCTCTCAGCCCCACGAGGACCCTTTAATGTTTAATTCCCCATCATCTGCTCCAGTGAACAGCTTAATCTCTGCTTGTATGATCAATACTATATCAGTGTAAATTAAAATGACAATTTTAAAGTAATTAAGCCTGTTAATGCTCGATTCAAATGTCATTATTTGCACAAGGGATTGAGGAGAAATTACATCGTGTCCAGGGTGACAGGAAAATGTTTGAGCCTTCTCAATCCTGTTGCCGCTGTGCCACTGGAGGCTTTAGCAAAGCAGATTAACTTCTAGCTCCCACTGCCAGGATACCTATCCAATTTCAAAAGAGGATAACACAATTTGATAAATTTAATTCCAGCTACAAACTCAATTATTGTGATAATGGATGAAAACTGGGAGGAGACACTAAACAAGACCCACATAAAAAATACACTTAACTTCAGAATGAGATACAACAGTAATTGTTTTATTTGATTTGCTCTATCCCTTTTGAAAACCCTTTAAATAATTGTGATTGTTAGAAGAATAGCCAGCATTTATTAAATAGCACGAGCTCTAAGATCAAAGTGGCTGCAGTTTAAAGGATTTTGGCCACAATGGAAATGTTTGCTATCCTTTGCTTGTACAGCTACATTTATTAGACAAGTAAAATTACATCATTACAGTATTGGATCTCATAAATAGATCTATAAAACTCAACTAGGCTCAGATGAAATCTCAGCCCATTCTACGTGCTGGCCTTTCTAGACCCTGCCGTGACAGCCTGTAGTCATTTATTATTTCAGAGAGAGATTTTAATAATAGAAAACCTGAAACCTTACGAGACAGCCAGAGAACCCGCTCCGTACTGCAGGTCTGACCAGCTGACGACACAGCCCCGCAACACTCACCTGTACTTATCTCCAGGTGCCCAGAATACAGAAAATCACAGCAATTTAAGCAAAACACTGGGCAGCACCACCCAATATTGGTTATTTTGCAGCAGACGGCAAAAGCAAACCACTAAATGTTAAGGATTTAACTCGGCAACGAGGAAGAGGGGAAAAGCTTCTGCAAAAGAAGCTCAGGCAGTAACAAATCCCTGCTGCAGCTCAAAGCGAGGCCCTCAGCAGTGCAATCAGCATTCCTCTGGCTGGGTTTTGTTTTAATAAATCCCCTTTATCTGACCACTTGCATTTCCTGAACTTCTCTGAAATAATTATATTGAATTTTTATTAGCGCACATGAAATATTTTTGGCTTGCACCTCCTTGAATAATAAATGGTGTGTATTAAAGTGCCTTACAGGTCTAATAACTTGCAGCAGATCCGTGTAGGCCTGTCTTATTAACTTTTAGTTTAAATTACAGCAGAATTCATCAATCAAAGTTTCTGAAAAGCAGGTTGCAGATTGCCACAGTCTCCCAAGAAAGATGTATCTCAGGACAATTAAAACATCTACTGTGCCTCAAGTGATCCATTAGAAAATCTATCAAGTCACAGGTTTGCTTTGATGAACTGTCAAAAGAACCCCAAAAGGGTAACCAAAGACTATTAAGAATGCTACACAACAACAAAGAAAAAGAAATAATAACTGAACTTCGAATAGACATTCAAGTTTTAAAGTTAAGTGTGTTAATTGTAGCACAGACTTTAGAAATTAAATTGAAGGAAAGCTGATCGAGTAATGTACCACAGACTTGACATTTCACTGCTCATTCCTTAGACACAGGATCTGCTGGCGTGGCAGAGGCCAAACAAAAGTCCTGGCTGCCCTTTGCTTTAATTTAATGGCTGCAAGCTGGAAAAAGCTGGACTGAGATGAGACAGGAGGAAGAAATTCTCCCCTGTGAAGGTGGATGGTGAGGCACTGGAACAGGTTGCTCATGGAAGCTTCAGGGGCTCCATCCCTGGAGGTGTTCAAAGCCAGGTTGCACGGGGTCTTGAGTAACCTGGTCTAGTGGAAGGTTTCCCTGTCTATGGCAGGGGGCTGGAACTAGATGGTTTTTAAGGCCCCTTCAAGCAGAAACAATCTGCGATTCTATGATTTTCTAATTAAAAATAGCCTTCTCGCAAGCACAGCTACATTCCACATTCACAAGTAGGAGACTAGACCCAGCAGGTTGCTTGGGGTGTGTTTGGGGGCTTTTAAACTGAGTATTACTGTGAGTTACATTTTGTTCCCATCATTATGAGAACTACACATTCTAAAGCTGCTGTGTGAAAGCAGAACCAACCTGCTACCTTTAACAAGCGATCAGGATGCACATCCAACCAGTGATGCCACTGTGGCTTTGGGATCTCCCTGTTACTTCCAAACACTGCTTTATTCCTTCTTTTCTCATGTTAGGGGCAGTCACAGACCCGGCTACTGCCACAGCACAGTATCCTAGGTTGTCCATGTTCTCCAGCAAACACTACAGAGGGATTCAAACAGACATTTGGGGAGGTTTTTCAAGTGAAGTTGAGAAATATGAAGTAACATTGTTCGCACAGCTCAATGAAACTATCCCTGTTGACAATTCCTGCAGTACAAGCACTGGTATCACCAAGTGCTTCTCCTGTCACAGGGCACTGATCTTGGGGGCGAGTGCTGCCTAGAAGATACTGCAGGCATTCCACAGTGAATTAACAGAGCGTACAGTAAAAAAACAGCACCGTGGCAAGAAGAATTAAGGTTGAGCTGTTTATCTGCCGATGTCCTTGCATTTGCAGAAGAGAAAGAGCACGGCTGCCTTTTCCAAGGCAGAGCAGCAGCCAGGACTGCCAGGGTGAGGATGATGACAGCTGTCCAACCTGCCTGCTCAGAGGAAGAGTTCATTATTTGCCGGTTGGGAAGAAAGAAAGAAAAATGCAACTTTCAAATTAGTGTCTGAAGAGATGATCAAACTGCTTTCCTCTGTTCATAACCCAAACCCTGCCTACACTCTATTACAGCTTTTCTGTTGTGCATTATTAGTAGGGCATGTTAATGGACATCAGACCATATGGAGCAACAAATTAATTGTTTCCCCACGTACAATAATAGCTCCATTTATCATGCACGTGTTGACCTGTGTTTGCTTTACAAAGCTTATTAATTATAAGTGATCTTGGTGCTTTCAGAAGAAAGAAAGTACAGGGAAAGTGCACCAAACCTCAGAAACTCTTCAAAGCAAACGTCTTTGCTGTTGAAGATAGGGTAGGTGTTCAGGTTCATGTTGCTTTTCAAAACACATTTTATAATGTATACACTTTAAAAAGAAACAACGTTGGTCAGTAAGAATTAAAAAATAGCTACCAGGAATAGACTGATAACTGTGCTCAGGATTTTTCTGTTTGAAAGCAACTTTTCTTAAATGCAATACCTGCTAACAGCTATTATTTTTCTAGGCTTTTATTCATCTGCAAGAAAATAAGCGAACTCAAAGTGCATGGGCAGATTATTAATCTCTTCAAATCTGCTACCTCTTTGCTTCATCTAGAACACACAATAAGGGGGCTTCACCTAGATAATATTCAGGCTTTGTCTCACAATGGCAGCTACACAAGACGATGTTCACATCAGCCAGCAGACTTGGACAAATAAACACTTTTCAGGTGGTCAAGCTCAGACATAAAGGTTTTAGCAAACCCATCCAAATCTCCAAAGGAAAAGGGCATTTTGTAAAAAAAATACAATGTCCTGAATTAGTCAGACTTTCACAGGATATAAGTGGTTATAAGAGACCTCAAAAATCATCCAGTCCAACCTTCAACTCAGCACTGAATGGTCAACACTAAACCATGTCCCTAAGCACCAGGTCCACACACCCTTGAATACCCTCAGGGATGGTGACTCTGACAGTGCCCTAGGCAGATCATTCCAATGTTTGGGAATCAATTAGTGAAGGAACCTTTCCTAACATCCAGCGTAAACCTCCCCTGGCAGAGCTTGTAACCAGTTCCTCTGGTCTTGTGGCTTGCCATCGAGGAGAAGGGGTTGCCCACTCCCTTTGGGTAGCTGTTGACAGTTCTGACAAAAGTTAAGTGGATAAATTCTCCCAGCACAATTGGAAGTGGTGCAATTGAAGTAGATCCAAAGGAGGGAGGGAAAAGTCTCCCAGGTATCAGAATACAGCTCTCTGCCAGCCCCATCGTGAGGAGTAAGGATCTATCCAGAGATGCTCAAAGCGCCACAGATCTCAATTCTGTGTCAGCCATTACGACTTCTCTGCTCTTTCTTTTTATGTTCACTGCTTCGGTGGTTTTCTGTCAGAAAACGCTAACGACCCTTTAAGCTCTTTAAGAGCTTAACAATTTTTCAGTTTGTTCACCAATAGATTCCGTGCAGAATATTTGTTTCCCACATGTGGTGCTGTGACACAGCATTCAATCATATTTTCCCTTGATATACGGTTCAACCACAAAGCGGCTTGGTCAAACCTTTGCCAACATGTCAGTTACATATTTTTCTTACTCTTTAACAAAGTCTAGTGACAAGTGATTGAATTAAAACACATTCTGGCCAAAACTCTGATCTTAGCTCGAAAGGACAAATTGAACCCAAGCAGTAACAGTTAAACAGCTATTGACTTTTTCTTTGAAGTTATGGTAACCAGTAGGAGCTGCTTAGAATAATAGGAGGGGATGAAGGTAAAGACAGTATCACAGTTGTTGCTGATGGTTCTTGCACTGCAATCCCTTTAAACCAACAAATCGGTATGACCAGGTGTCACGACGATGAAAATCAAAGTTGTGCCTTTCACCAGTGAAATAAAAGATCTTTGACTGTAGAGATAAACATCCAAATACAGGGCAAAACTCTTCAGTGTTCAAGAGCTGGCACTACTGCAATGCACACTGTTCACATCCCAGGTTTCTGTAGGGCAGCTTAGCTGAGGAGGAATCAACCCATAGACAGCAGAAGCTCTGGTGTATTACCGCATGTTTCCTCCAAGTAAAGTAGTGGAGGAAATGGTAACCCACAGAAGTTACTCAGTGGGTAAACATAACAAAGCAGGTCAATTCTGTTCCTGTCAAAAGCCTAGCTATCATAAAATCACAGAATTTCACTGCTCTTAGGCTTGGCTCATAAATCATTTACAGTCTGCTCTGCACAATAATGAGTGACAAAAAAAGAAAAGAGGAGAACCACCACACCCATAACATCACTTTCTTCAGAAGTGACTTTGTGAACACACAAACTGAAAGGGACATCCAGTTCCAGGTGGGATATTGTCCTCCTCCAGGCACCAGATCACCAAGCCTTAAAAAGCAGGTGTTATGCTGTGATCAACTCCTGAAGTCTTCTGAGAGGTCAGAAAATACCTAATTGCGGTTGTTGTTTTTTTTTTTCTACCTGGAAATACTTCTGAATAGAAGTCTAAATGACTACTGTGTTAAACAGCCATCAAATATGCCCACAGGATAATGACTGTGAAGTTATGAAGAAGGAAGACAAGGTTTTGAGGGCTGTTACTAGTTCTTTCTTGTGCTCCATCTCCATGCTAAGATAGTCTTTGAACCTGTATTTCTACTCTTTTCTTGTCCCATGTTCTTATGGAACCGTTCCTTTTCCACTTTCACGATCACTGAAGTGGACCTTCTATAACCAGTCTCTAAGAATATCAGTTCACCTACATTCCAAAGGTGTCCCTGAACACAGGACGCCATTTAGCAAGTACAAATAGGAGAGCATCAGGGCTACAAACTGCATTTACAAGGCTGATGCTAGTAACCCACACGCATCTTTGTTTTTTTACATTCCCCTCATCTTAAGTGGTCTGAAGGCGTATGAAAGACACTGCAGGTTCCAAAAGGGCTTTTCTAGACCTGGCAAACTCTCACTGAGCTGCTACTGGCCAGCAAGCAGCCTCCAAGTAAGAGCTCAGAGCCCAGCAACACTGCAGGTCCTGCATCTTTGTTTGTTGCTTCTGCTCCCAGATCACCAGACACAGGATAGCTATGGCCACCGCTAATTCAGGAGGGGACCAAACTGCTCTATGGTCACATAAACAAACCTCCCTCCAAACGTCAAGGGCTTGTAACTGCCAAGAGGAACTCCAGTACAGCAGAACCAGTGCTAAAAGCTTCCTACCTCCTTCTCTGCATCGCCTTCTCTCTTTTCAGGAGGAAAACTGCAGCTCATGCTCTAAAGCTCTGGGGCATGACAGTGAGTGACACTGCGCTTAGAAACTATTTTTTAAAAGTCAATCCTGTGACTTGAATTCAAGTCTGTGGCACTCAGTGGAAGAGATTCTAAAGCCAGAAATGGAAAAGTAAGGTCAGAGAGAAGAGCACCTGCATTAGCTGTGAGACCCACTGCCCAGTTCCCTTTGGCAGCCACAGCTGATTAACACACGCGTGCGCTCTGCTAATGTGACCTGTCATGCTGACCATGAGACCCAAGGTGATCCAAAGCCATAAAACACCTCACCCCACAGATGATGGCTAAAGCCCAGGGTGGGATTTCAACTGCCCCGATTCCTGACACAAAGCAAACCTTTCACTATCCATATGAAAGAACGTTCTGGAGGCAGCCTTGAACCCCACAACAGGCTTCACAATAGCCTGGGCTCACTGTGCTTCAGCCCAGTTCCACACCAGAGAACGGAGAGAGGCAGCAAAACTGCATCCCAGGACATTGGAGTGCTCCGTGCATTCCAAGCTCCATGCCTAACACAAAACGTTAGCATCTTAATGCTTAGTTACAAGTGCTGTTGTCACACAAAGGACAGTCATGGAAACATCCAGCAGTAAAGCTCAAACATCCACCTCCGCAATGTCCCTTGAAGAAACGTCTCTTCACTCTTCCCAGTTGTAAATTTCTCATCAGCAGCATCCAAACTCCAGGCATGCTGCAGCACCCTTCCCTGGTCAGGATCCCCCCTGGATGCTCTTCCATTCCACAGCGCATGGCCCTGTGGAAATCGGTGCCATGCTTTGAGTGCCTCACGGGGTGACCTCCTGTCAAACTCAAGGTCTCCTCCAAGGTGTCTCTGGATGTTAGCAAGCCACGTATGAATGAATGCAAAAACCGGCTGGTGAGACACAGTTAATGCAGGCAAGAAGACAATGACTGAACTGTGACCAACTCAGTAAAGTATTTTATGGAGCTCCAGTTTTATACCTTTTAATTGGTCACCTCTCCTTGTATTAAACATCATAAAGAGATAAGCTTAACTCTAGTTGAACCATCAGGGCAATAAATCTGGGACAGGACCACTGTACAACGTCATTACCACGCACAGGCATCTGCAAAGGCACCAGTCCTGACTCTTATGACAACACGCATATAGCAAAGCCTCTGCTCTGAAGAACCATTTGTTTAAAGGGTTTTTTAAACACAGTTTTGCCCAAACTTCTCTATCTTTCTGGAAGAAGAGGTTCTCATTCTCATCACCTTGAAGAGCAAAGCAAGCGCTCAGCCACTCTCCTAAGAGCATTCAAAAGCAGTTCCTTAAGAGCTGCCAGAAAACAGAAACAGCTATACAGTTCTCCCTGAAGAATGTTTTCATATCTAAAAATAAACTGCGCAGTTGGCAAGAGAAGACAACATCTGGAAGAGCAGGCTGCTGCATTTTCCCACACCTTCTGCACTCAGACACACCAATGTCCTCAGTGTTGGTGCCGAGTGGGTACCAGCCCGAGAGCTCATTACATCACTGAGCTCCTGTTGCTGGTTGGGCGTAAAATGGAGTTCAACCAGCGAAGACCCAATCACCCATTTAATGTTGGTGCTACGTAGTGTATTCATAAAGGATGCCTGTTGTTGTTACAGGGCTTTCTTTCCATTCCTATGCTTTAGCAGCTCAGCTGCCATTTATCAGCCTGTAGTGGAAAATACCTGGCACCTACTTAAAATGCATGAAGCTAGCAATAAAATTAACCTTGTGGCAATTGTTTTCCCACATGTTTGATAGACCAATGTCAGCTCATCTGTTAGAGGGAAATAAAAAAGTCAAGCCTAAATGTACAAAAAATTATGATGGAAGCCTTAAATAAAGCAAGGGTAATGCAAGTTTATTGAGTCAAAAATCAATCAATCAATGAGCGAGTGGATTAGGAGCACCTCATAAGCCCCAAAGAAATAATTTGCCCAAACAGTGGGATTTAACGGCAGAGGAACCAAATTCCAACACTTTTAGGAAGTAAGTAATGAAAAATCAATTCAAAAGGAAAAACAGATCAAGAACCCTGGATTCTGACACGCCGACACATTTATTGCTGAATACCATTTCTTGGCTGACCCGAAAACTTCGGAAGGTGTTTATTTACTTTCAACACCTTCCAGAGATCAATATTTTTAATTTGGATCCGAGTTATTATTTTTCACATCACAGCATTGGGGAGCGGAGTAAAGTGGCTCATATTTTAGTGCTAAAAAGATCGATATGACAGTTTCACCTTCACGGCAGCCCCCTGCCGCCGCCCGGGTGCACATCATCACCCCGCAGGGGGGTGCGGGGCCGCGGCGCGGGGAGCAGGTCATCACCCAGCCACCAGCCAGACAGCCCATGATTTAGCTGATCCTGAAGGGCCCGCTGCCCTCAGAAAACCAATCTTGCTGCTCTCACTTTATCAGGCCTGTCTCTTAGCCGGCGTGAGGGAAGGGGGAGGGGGCAGGAGCGGAGCAGAGAGGAGGCGGCAGGCAGGAGCGAGAGACGATCGGTTTGGCAAAGCGGATTACGTCCCTCGCCGTAAACGCGGCCATTCGTTTTTACCCCCCTGAACCAGGGCACATCTGTAATCGATAATTCATTTTCCATACATTTCAAAATATTGTTGTGGTGGCTGAACGGGGCCGAGCGCAGCAGAGAGCACGGGCGGGAGGCTCTCCTGCGGCAGGAGGCCTCGCTCCGAGCCGCGGTGGCTCCAGCGATCGCCGCTGCCGGAGTTGGCAGAAGGATGGGCCCGGCCGGGGACCGCTGCCCTGACATCTCTGTCATTGCGGTGGTGGAGGGGGTGCTGACTCTCCCAGAGCCAACACAAGCGGCAGTGCTGCGCCCTGCAGTACCACAGTCACCATGCCTGTGCGCGCCTCTGCTGTCACACACCGCCTCTGGAGCGCAGCCCAACGGCTTCAGCATCCCCCTTGCTCCATAGCATCCACCCCTCAGGGCAAGATAACCGAGACGCTACACAAACTGGTGTATCACCGCTATCTTCAAACACTTAGACCAGAGTCAGCTGCTGCATACTGGACACAAGTCAGTGACAAGGAGGTTGGGGATGGGTTGCAGATGTGGGGCAAGAACACGGCTATGGGGCTGGCAGCCAGCAGGGCGTGGAAGGCTCAAGCTTCCCTGAGCATGCAAGCCCTGAAGGGGTAACTGCTTCGGGCAGGCTACACAGCAATTATAGACCGAGAATTCTCATTTTCAGGGAACCACACAACTCAAAAACTCAAGAGGGCTAATTGCTCACCTCCGAGTGACTTCTTAACGAAATGTTTATGTCTACCCCCAGGAAGGCATTGGTAATACCATAAAATAGCTGTTATTTGCCATTTAGTGCAGCAAACGCTTCCTCAGAAGGACAGCTTCTGTGAGGAAGTTCTTCAGTGTGAGGGTAGTGAGGCTCTGGAAGAGGTTGCCCAGGCAAGCTGTGGATGCCTCCTCCCTAGGGGGAAGTAGCAAAATCTAGCTGAGAGGCATCCCTGGCCATGGTGGGGAAGCTGGAGCAGATGATCTCTAAAGGCAAAATGGGTATCCAGCTAGTTTCACCTAGTTTCCTATCCACTTGTAGGATAGTAAGAAGCATTTATATACCATATCCTTTCTTCTTAACATGTCCTAGAAAACAAGCAGCAGAGACAAGGAGGGAAATGTGACCCTGTGCATGGGCTCAGAGTGGCACATTCTTACTTGAGTTAACAACTCACACTCTTTAAAAAACTGCCTTTGTGAAGTCCCGTGCTTGGAAGAGTAATAAATGGCAGTCATCCTCCTGGAGCATGCTCCAGAATACTAACTGAAAAGTAAATGCAGGAGTTTTTCTCCAAATTATGTATCAGACCTAAAGGTCATATATAAGGAGCATTATGTAATGACATTAACTGAAAGCCAAGCAGCTCCTGGCTTAATGACAGCAGCACTGCAAAGTCAGGATAAGGAGACTTCCTGGGACTCATGAGGACATGTTCAGCCTTCCTGATCTGCTTCTTCTGTACTCCAATGGAGAAGTATCAGCTTTTTAATTCTCCTGAAGGATCACAGCTGAGTAGCAAATGGTCCAAATGCACAGTGGTCATCTGCGCTTTTGGAACACCACTTAGAAGGAATAGTCCTAGCACCTCACTGCAGAGCACCCCATTTCCAAGTAAACCTCAGCAGTTCAGTAAAAAAAGTTCTTGGTTTGTTGAGCTCTGTCCACCAGAGACCAAAGTACCACTTAACAAAACCTCCAGTTTTGGATCCAACTCAAGAAATGAGACTTTCAGATTTCAGATCAGAAAACAAATACTTTAAAACCTGGTTGAGCCCAGCCACAGGATCCTGGTGCTTTCATTGGCTATTTGAGACGCTGCAGAAGGGTTGCAGGGAACAAGCTTGTAAGTTGATATTTTTTACCTGGGTGAAGGGCTAAAGACCAAGGACAAGTCTGAGGTCCCCTTGGAAAGCATCAACCACCTGATAGGTTTTGATATGTCCACAACACAGTGTGAACAGTGCTCTCCAGACTTCTCCACCCCATTATAGCTGCTGAGGACCGGCAGCAAGACAAGGCATTTTACCTGTCAACATCCACTGCAATCCCTGAAGATTTACAGATACTTTGCGAGTGAATTTTTGTTGGCTCACAGTTAAAGGCAAAAATAAAATTAAGTAGACCTCTAGTGCACCACCAGTTACAAGGAAGCATGCCAAGTGGCAATGCCTCCAGCTTCTCAACCTGCTTCAGGATTTGTTCAAACTCAGTTTGGCTCTGTCTGCATAGAAAAGGTACTGGAAGTACTGGAATGCAATAGCAAACTTTAAAGTTCAGGAGCTGGATTTATTCAGATTGCAAAAAGGTGGAGTCCTGACTTACAGCCTTGAGTCTTCTGTATTACAAGTACTTTGTGGCTTCCTCCACATCACCTCTGGGTGGCTTTCTTCAAATGACAGAGAATTCTCAGGACAGATTTCTCCCTGGAAACTTGAACTTCCTTTGTGCCAACTAACTTCCAGAATAACCCTTGTCTAATTGGAGGAAATATTACTCAAAATGAATTTACAGCAAAGCAGCTGTTCTGTTCAACCTTGAATGGAAAATAGCCTCCTTCAAATGAAATTTTTCTCCACACACCTCTGACACATGCACAGCATTCTCCCATCTACTGCCAGAAGGGTAAACAGAGGCACCATCAGCAAGTGGTCCTTCTTGTTCTCCAGAGGGTTAGCCTAGGTGAAATGATCAGGGGGCTGGAATATCTCTTTTACAAGGACAGGCTGAGGGAGTTAGTGTTGTTCAGCCTGCAGAAGGGAAGACTCCAGGGAGACCTAATAGCAATCTTCCAGTATCTGAAAGGGTCCCACAGAGGGAGCGTTTACAAAGGTTTGCAGTGATAGGAAAAGGGGCAATGGCTTGAAATTTCTCAGAAGACACTTAGATTGGATGTTAGGAAGAACTTCTTTACCAGGAGGGTGGGGGAACACTGAAACAGGTTGCCCAGGGAGGTGGTTGAGGCCCCTTCCCTGGAGACATTCAAGGTCAGACTTGAAAAGGTTCTGGGCAACCTGATCTAGTGGAAGATGTCCCTAACTCACTGCACGGAGACAGGACTAGATGACTTTTGGAGGTCACTTCCAACCCAAACCATTCTATGACAGGCACTCAGCGGATGAGAGCAGTGCAGGAGTTCAGTGCAAGGCTGAGCTGAGCATTACTCCTCCACTCCCACTCACTGCTAAGCAATGGTTCTAAAGCCACTGGCACTCCAGCAATAAGTTTTGGGGTATCCAACTGGAAATACATCGAAGCAACAGTTGAAATAGAGGCACATCACTTCCCCTCCATCCCTCCCAGATCTGGCCTTTGCATCTATTTTACATTAAGATTTCTCTGCAGGTTTTGTAGGAAAGAGTTTTTCAATTCTGAAAGCATCTTTGCAAGCTAAGAAACACCAAATGATGTATCCAGAACACCTTTCAAATGTTACTCTATGCTTTCCTTTCCCCATGCCTTAACCCCAGTCCATCAGTGTGTTGTTTCCATACACCATATGAATCAGGGGATTAGAGTGCAGTGCCCTTTGGGAGCTGATATGCTAGGAGGAGGCATCACTGTAACCTGCTGGCATCTGTGCACACACGCTGCAGCTGGGGATTTGAGTGTTGATCCCATCCAGCACCAACTCCAAGCAGAACTGACTCAAACCACAGGCAGGTTGTGCTTGGGAAATAAAAGGCCAGGAAGCAGCAAGGAGATTTTTCTCTGGTGAGAGACACACATCAGCTCCAGGAGTCACGGCTGCTGCAGTTAGCTCCATCTGTGGCACTCGGTGGTTTTCAAATCCTGACCTGGTAGCTGGGTGTTAAGGAGGCAGGAAGGTTTACAATGATCTAACAATACATTAGCTGTGATATTACAGCAACTGTTATTTAAAGGACTGTTTCCACGAGAGGACTGTAAGTAACAGCGACATTTAACCATGGCACTCGTAACTGCAGCTGCCGACACAGAAATAATCCAGCTTTTCTGGACATCTTTTCAGGAATACAAGCAAGGCTGGGTTGTAGCCTTCTGAGTCTGGGCTTAATAAGCTGAGAGAGACAAACTCTTGGGGAAAAAGAAAAAAAAATCTGTGGGTTTTGTTTGATGCTGTTTTCTTGGTCCATTAAAGTTATCACTCAACCTTCACCCACCCTCAAGGCCCCTTTATTCCTGATCATTAGCACTTTGTTTCTGACAGTCCCATACACCACCCACCCTTTCATAGTTTCTTTCCTTACATCATGCTCTGTGGCCTAATCCCCCTAACTGCCTTAATATGTGTTCAAATCATCAGTGAAGAACCCTCCACATGAAGACAACCCAAAATATTCACCCCAGTTGCTAGGCAGCCCTGTTACCCCCAACTTCCATGACAGCAAGCAGCACCTACAAACACTTGGCAGCTTCAGCCCACTCCAGGGACACAGTCTGGTTCATTGGCTGCAGGCAGAAAGAGCCACACATTTACTCACTCTCCTAACTATGTTAGACACTAGATTTAATGCTGAACAACACAGATTTACACCTTCTGTCACCTTTATACTGTTGGATGCTCCCTCTTGGATACTCTGATGCACTTCCAGACAAAGCTTTCTTCTTTTATTGCCCTTATTACTGGGAAGAAACTTGAGTCTGTTTTGCTGTGCTCTCAAATCCCATCACAGGTCCACACTCCTGACTGACCTGACTGCTCTCCCTCTCCCCCTGCCTGATGCTGGTTTATTGGATTCATGCCGTACTCCAGAAGCACAGCCTGAAATATGTGGCCACGAAACACCCCAATGGCTCTGAGACACCTGGAGTCACCATGCAACACCATACAGCCTCAGTAGTCCAACTGGAAGAATGCAAGGCTGCCCACAGCACATCCACTGTTGAACACCACATGCCAGCCTACTCCTGCCAACAACTACAGGCATCTAGCTCCCAGCTTCAAATCCCACTCAAAGGCAGGGAATCCTGGAAGGACTGCAGGAAACCTTGGTCTGCAAAGGAGCAATGGATAAGACTGAGGGACCTAGGGCTGTTTAGATTTAAGAGGAGAAGGCTGAGAGGGGATCTTATCAGTGGCAACAAATATCTGAGGAGTGTGTGTCAAGATCAAGGTGCCAGTGATAGGACAAGGAACAATGGGTACAAGCTAGAACACAGGAGGTTCCACCTCAACACAGCGAGACACTTCTTTATGATGAGGCTGATGGAACACTGGTACAGGTTGCCCAGAAAGGTTGTGGATTCTCCTTCTCTGGAGACTTTGAAGACCCTCCTGGATGCATTCCTGTGTGGCCCGCCCTAGGTGATCCTGCTTTGGCAAGGGGGTTGGACTCAATGATCCCTGGAAGTCCCTTCCAACCCCTAACATTCTGTGATTCCATAATTAGGGAGGAACACCACTCACTTCTACACTCCTGCATTTCTTTCAGAAATCAGACTCTAAAAATCATAGAACAGTAAGGTTGGAAGGGATGCCACGGATCATCTAGTTCCAACCCCCTGCCATAGGCAGGGA